>CAUYTI010159948.1:0-82666 GCA_963575145.1 Galago senegalensis
CTGTGGTCCCAGCTACTTGGGAGGCAGAGGCAAGAGACTCGCTTGAGCCCAGGAGTTGGAGGTTGCTGTGAGCTGTAATGCCACGGCACTCTTCCCAGGGGGACAGCTTGAGGCTCTGTCTCAAAAAAAAAAAAAAAAAAAAAGGGGGATGAAGTTGAATCTAGATTTAGTTATTATTCCTTTGAGAAGGGCTGTAATCTCACATTTGAAAACATTAAAGGTACTTAAGTAATAGTTAAGCCATTCTTTTAACATTAAAGATACTTCATAGTAGTTAAAACAGTCAGTCCCAGGACAAACGAAAAAGAGATCAGCCTAATGCAGATTTCCCGTACAGACAGAATCTCACAAAGAACCAAAAAAGCACTATCTGTCAAACAACTCACCGAGAAGCGAAAATGTGTTCTAGCTTTACAAGTGACACTAGTGATGAGGAACTCACTGTGAAGAATTTTAAATAAAATGGTTGCATGAAATGTGCAAGTGGGACAAAAACAGTTATCTAAATTAATGGATTTTGCCTCATAGGTAATTTAAAGTGTGTGTTCCTAACTAAATGTATAAGTTATATATTATAAATAGGCATGAGCATTTTTTTTTTTTTATAGAGACAGAGTCTCACTTTATTACCCTTGGTAGAGTGCCGTGGCATCACACAGCTCACAGCAACTTCCAACTTCTGGGCCCAGGTGATTCTCTTGCCTCAGCCTCCCGAGTAGCTGGGACTACAGGCACCCACCACAACGCCAAGCTATTTTGTTTTTGCAGTTTGGCTGGGGCTGGGGGCTGGCACCCTACCCACTGAGCCACAGACACCGCCCAGGCATGAGCATTTTATCACTCTCTCTAAAAATCAATTAGATGTTTGAGTTAATTAGACATAAATAATTCAGTATTAATAATTAAGTAGATACTGCCTAAATGTTGGTAGTCTAAATGTCTGTGCATTTATTTGGATGAAAATATGTTTTGGATTTTTTTCTTGGTCCAAAAGGGGATCCTCATGTACAGGGTTGCTTTATGTTTGGTCATATGTCCTATATTCAAAGTTGAAGATCTCTGAGGGAAGAGATAGCCCTATATTCGTATTTAGTTCTATCTTTAGGGACTAGCATAGTGCTCTGAACATCAACTCTAAGTAAATGTTGATTCTTAGGAGCATAACATTTAAAACCCATCTCAGTTCTTTTTTGGCTGCTATAATGGAATATTATAGGCTGGGCAATTTATCGTGAACAAAAATGTATTGGCTCACAGATTTGGAGACTGTGAAGCCCAAGATCGAGGGGCAGGCATCTGGCAAGGGTCTTCTTACTGTGTGATACGTGGTGGAAGTGTGAAGAGAGGATGAGAGAGAGAGAGAGAAGGAAGGGGACTGACTTGCCCCCTTCAATGACATCTCATCTGGCCCCACCTCTCAACATTTTCACGGGGGATTAAATATACAGGTGCTTTTGGCATGACACGTCCAAACCATAGCAAAGACCCAACTCAAGTGTTAACTTTTCTGAAGACTTTTCTGATATCTTCTTCCTCCTGTGCAGAATTGGCCACCTCCCCTGCCTTTGCCCACCCTTACTAACAGACCTGCCTATGCTTGTCTTCCCCACTGTAAACACCCAAGTATAGGACCCACGTCTGGTTTGTCTTAGATCTTCAGATCCTGGAACAGTGTGGACTCATGGCCACCAGATGAGTTTATTGGAAGGAAGCCTTCATGGGTTTGAATGACTACAGAGTGCAGGGAAACTCAGTCCTGGTCCTAGAGTGCAGGAAAACTAGTCCTGGTCCCGGAGGGCAGGGAAACTCAGTCCTGGTCCCAGTTTTTGCTCAGGGACCCAGTAGCTTGCTACCTAAACTCTCTTTGGAGTCTTCAGGACCAAAACCATTTAGATTTTGTAGTATTTTTCACTATTGAAACTCTAGGAATAGAATATAGGAGTATTTAAAAATGCATGTCAGAACACCACACCCAGTTTCATGGGCTTCTAGGGTCCGTGTAATTTATTTGGTCAGAAGTCGTCATCTGTGTTAGCATCACTGAGACGGAACACAGCTCTGGCAGGGCAGCTCTTTTAACCATGTCTTTAATTTCTAGTTGTCACTCTCCTGGCTCTTCTGGCCTTGGCCGTGGTTGCCAGATGCAGAAGCTGCAGTGAAGAGATTGCCGTTGTCACCAGAATGCCAAAGCGTGGTGGTGTATAAATTAGGATTGCATAAAACTAATAAAATTACCCAGAAAAGTCAGGTTTAGGAGCTTCTGCTAATAGAAAAATCATTTTTAAAATATTCAAACATAATATGGCTTATTCCCACAAAATGTGAGCAGTACTTGGGTAAAGTTAACACTTTCCATATGTAAAAGACTAGGGTGGTTCTATTTTTGAGTATGGTATCATATCCAGTTGGAATAGACAGCTAAGCTGTTGTTTTGACTTTGAACCATTGAATTGAAGTGACATATTCGCTCTGGAGGAAGACACAGTAAGGAAGGGAGAACAGGACTTTTTGTCGAGTGCCTACCCCCTGCCAGCCCCAGGGCTGACTGCTGCCTCCTACATTGTTCCATTGAATTCTCAAAACCACCAGTTACCACAAATTCCTTTTTTTTTTGCATTTAAATTTTATTTTAGATGATTGTATATTCACATGGTGTAAGAGATAATGCAGAGAGATCCCATGTACCTGTGACCCACTTTCCACCAATGGTAACATCTTACGTAACTGGATTAGAGCAGTGGTCCCAGCCTTTTTCATCCCAGGAACTGGTTTCATGGAAGACAGTTTTTATACGGACTGGGGTGGGGGGAAATGGGGATGGTTTGGGGATGACTCAAGCACATTATATCTTCACCTCAGATTACCAGGCATAAGGAGCACACAACCAGTGTCCCTCCCATGTATAGTTTACGGTGGGGTTCGTGCTCATAGCTAATGCCGCAGCTTATCAGATAGGAGGCAGTGCTCTAGCAGTGGTGCCAGCGATGAGAGTGGCTATAAAGACAGATGAAGCTTCACCTGTTTGCCCACCTCTCACCTCCTTCTGTGCAGCCCGGTTCCTAATATGCCGCAGATGGGTACTGGTCCATAGCCCCAGGGTCGGGGACCAGGGTCATAGAGCATTGCAACTGGGAAATTGCCATTGATACAATCAGGTTTCATGTTTTCTATGCACTCATTTGTGTGTGTCTGTGTATATTTGGTTCTTTGCAGTTTAACCACGTGTGTAGTTTATCATTTCTTTTGAAACACATGAGGCAAACAAGACTCAGATAAGTTATGACAAATGCTCTTAAGTGTAGCCGTGGGATTTGAATCCGAGTCTGTCTGATCCAGAGTTTTGCTTTTTCAGTAATAACATGATTAATGATAATAATGGCTGACACTCACTGGGTTCCCTCTGAAACATAGTGAGTCCTTATCACGTGACAAGGACTGTTCTAATGTACTGACTCCTTCAATCCTCCCGACATTGACACCATGTAAATTATATCACAGTTGAGTTAGTATCTCTAATTAAATGTTTAAGTCATACTACCAAGGAATAGGTAATTATTTTTACAGCTACTTAAATCAACGACGGAATAATGAAATTCTGCCCTCTCTTTACTTAATTTCGTATATTGAACCTTTGACCTTAACCACTGATCTGATCTTGGCAATCGTTGATAACTTTATATAAAATATACATATATATACACACACACTATATAACATGTACATAATGAGACTGTATCATTATGGATTGAGTTATGTTGAAACACCTTAAAAGTAGTTTTTCTAAATTGTAAATAAGAGCTGACTTAGGCACAATGCCAGGTTTTTCAAGGGAATAAATGTAAACCACCAAGAATATTTATGAATGTAATTGAAAGTTTTTTTTTCTCTTTTTCTGTAGAGTATTTTAGCTTTTTGGGGTGGGGTCAAATACAGCCCCAGGAATGTTTGAATGCAGCCAGCCTCCCAAATTACATACCTAACTTTCAAAGGGTTGTGACTCATCACCGGTTAGTAGAATATTACAATGCTTTCGGAAGATAATAGATAGATGAATCGGCAGCCCATAATTTTCTACTTTTTTTTTTTTTGCCAGTTAAATATCTTGTAAATCTGTCCCTCCGATACACAGCAGCACTGATTCAGACCAAAAATAACAACAGTCCCGTGTGTTGTAGATCCCGGGAGATCTTGGTGTTTTTGTAGACAGCAGACAGAAATAAAAGGAATTTTGTCCTTTTTACCTCCTGTAATCCCACTGGAAAGTGAAACATGTGCTATGAGTTGATACTGACTTCTGCCAGGTCACCTCCCTAAAGAGTCGCGGGCAAGCACTGTTGCTACATTTCTTGGACAGGCGTCTGAGGGGCTCTGATGGAGATGGATGGTTTACTAGCGCGCTGCCCTGAAACACTGCGCTACTGTCTACCCCCAGGACGTCTCCTGCAGACGCCACCAGTAACCTGCATCTGCTACTTTAACTCTTTCAGGGGTATCCGATAAACTCTACATCTCCAAAATGTAAACTAAGTCCTATATAGTTTTTTTTTTTAATGGTTAACTACTATAATGCAACCCCATGTATTAGATAACAGAAATGTTTTTGAAGCTATGTGTTATTCGCAACTATTTGGAAACTATGGAACCTTTTTAATGGACCACCCTATCAATTTTCTGCTCTTCTAAGGAAGTTTTTCCTATCCATGACTCATTTCACTCTTTGGCTCGCACCGAGGGAAATGTAATAACGATTAAGGAAAGGAATGTATGCGTTTTCTTCTTCTTTTTTTTTTTTGGAAAACCTGTACACATATTCTGCTTTGGCTGATGTAAACTTGGATGACTGTAGAAATGTTGACAAGCACAGGAGGTAAAAAAGTTGGTGTGTTAATACCTACTGCTTTGGAACTTAAAAATAAGAAAAAAACCCACCCAAACCCTCCTCTGCTTCTTTGGAGAAGTGTTTTCGCTTGATGGCTCAGAATACAGACCCAGCAACAAAAAAAAATGACATGTTCCAGCTGTCATTTAACACACCTTAAGCGAAATTAATGAGATCACTCTAAGATTACGCTGTGTTTTATTTTCATTTTATAGGTCTGTATGAGCTGTTGACTGCACTGCCAGCCCAGCTGCAGCCCCATGTAGATAGCCAGGAAGACCTGACCTTCCTCTGGGATATGTTTGGTGAAAAAAGCCTGCATTCACTGGTAAAGGTAAACCACGCTGATGTCAGATTCTCTTTGCAGAAAAAAAAAAGAAAAAACCATATGGAAAAATATTTCGAGCACCATCTAGTAAACCCGAGATCAAATTGTTGCTGTCTGAAAACAAAACGGCCTTGTTCCATGTCACTGATGGGCATGGGAGTTGTTAAAGATTCTACCAAAAATACATCGATGATTTCACTTAATGGCAGTGATCTGGCTGTGCATACTAATGTAGCAACCTTGTGGTCGCCCCTGTTTAGAAAAAGAATACGAAATAGTAGCAGGGAAGTTTAGACTCCTTTATGGTCAACATTCATGAGCTGGCATTCAACTTAAATAAATGTTCACAGCAAAAATTAGAAGGAATCTATTTTCTGAGGTCAAGGATGGCAGAAGTTCAGTAGCCACATTCATTTAAAATAATTTCCTCTAACAAAGTCAACTGAAATCCTAGTAAGCTGTTTCTTTTATTGGCACAATTCTACCGAAATGGTATTTTGTGTATAAATACACCGGAGCTAAATATGAATAAAAGCAGTTTGGGGAGATGGTTTTAGTAAAGCATCGTGCCACAAAAAAGATCACCCAGCAGAAATCGGGTCTTGCCATACAGCAACACTGGGAATGATCAGAAGTCTTAAAATAGTAAAATGAGAACAAGAAGCTTACTGGAAAATACGCCACTCTCGCTTCTGGAAATATGAATTGCATTTTCTCTCATCTAACTCAAGCTGAAAGAAATTTAGAGTCTCGCTTGGGTCTGTAGGAGGCAGAAACCTATGCCTTAACCGTATCTGGACCTATATTTAATTCACCTCAATTTGTTACGGTTGTCTGTCATAAGAAGCTTTTAATTGATGTCTGGCATTTGAAAATGAGCAACTTCTGAGTTGCAATTGCTTCTTAGAATGGGAGAATTCTTTTATATACATATATATTTTGTTTTCCCTTGTCAAATTTACTTAATTTCTCCGCTCTGAGTAGTGATCATTTTCAAGTGAAAACATCGATATATGCCACTTACCTAGCAATACATTTCAAGACTGCAGCATTTCAGTTCATTTCCTAATTTTTTCATAACGATAGAATTGCCAAGGTATCCTTGTGCTTTAAATTAATTTAGGTAGCTTGTTTGCCATCTTTGGGGTATACGAGAAATGGTCTTGCTGTTGTAATTGATGAAGTTTCTGACTCCGTAGGACCTTCATAAAAATATTCTTATGTCGAATGTATGAAAGTTGAATAGCTATGGGTTTATTTAGATTGAGTTGATATTTTAATAGAAGGAATAAAATGTGCTTGCAATAGGATCAACCCCCCCCCCCAATACAAGTGGACGTGTGCTTGTGTGTATTTATAACAAGGCTGCTATCTCAGCGCCTTACCTATAAAATGGAAGTTATAATACCTGTTGAGAAGGTGGGTCACGAGTTTCAAAGAAAATAGTGACAATCTAAGTTCTTTCTTAGTGATACAGGTTATGTGAATGTAAGCAGGCATTATTAAATATTGAGGAAAAAGTTAATTATCATAGCACGCAAAGGACCAGAAAGGAACTGCAGAGATGGTTGCTATTTCTATTAAAAGAATGAAACTAATGTATAAAACAAATTTTTAGTTACCCTGGCTTCACTTTTAAGCTTAGGCTGTTTTTCATAGTATATGTTGATAATAAGTGGCTAAGAAGAATCCTTGAGGATGCTGATGTATCTGGTTTCATAAAAACAGTGAAACAAATAAACTCATGTGGCTGGTATTCAGATAGCACAGTAACCCAGGTACCGTTCCAAGGATTTTTCGGTAATTACTATAAAATGTATTTTTAAAATTAGTTTCGTTGTGTACCTCTAGAACATTCTCCGTTTCTTAATAGTCCTCCCACTCCCTGCTTTTAACTGATGCAGACCTCGAGGCTGTCCTTTGACTGACCCAGCCTATTAGTTTTCAGATATGTGAAGTCTACAATGCCCCTGGGAGGCCAGCTCATGGGATTGCAGCTTTAAACAGCTGGAGCAAGCCTCTTCCCTGTGTATTCCAAATGCGGCTATTTAAGATCGGAGGATAGAAGCCTTCAGCTTTTGTGCATAAATCTTGGTCAAGCAAAAGGAACTGTGTCTGAACTGATTTAGTTTTAAAGTGAATCAAAGGTGCTTTTGGTTTTATGCTCTTTTGCCTGCCGTCGAAGCTGCTAGTGTGATTTAGAATCGGTGAACACAAAACTTGATTTTATTCTAGCACAGAATTTTCATAGTCATCATCTTCCTTTGTGTTTACAAAAAGCCGTCGTAAGTCACCACATGGTATCAACTTTTGGGCTAATACAGAACATACCTAAGGTGAGACAGTCCGTGTGGCAGGTCTGGCCGCACTCTGGCAGGAATACTATAGAAAATGAACTCGTCACTGGACAGGAGATGTGGCGATCCTATATTGTGTTAGCTATAGGATCGCCACGTGGCCTGTGTATTGTGTGTATAGCTATATAACAACGATATTAATATTATTATAAGTTTTTTATTTTTAAATAGAAAAGGTGAAAAATAATAAAAATGGTGAGCGTGGGATTTTAGAAGTATCAGAAGGAAGATGATACTGAGAGAAGACCTGGGAAATTTCACGTACAAGGAATGGAGCTGTACTGTATGCGAGGGTGATAATTCAAGGATACTAGAATTCATACGGCCCAGTGCATGGGACAGACCACCAGCAAAAGTAGAGCCACATTTTGGACCCTTTTCTTGCTAATATACAGGACTACGAAACATGCATTTTACAGCCTGATTTTATTTGTAAATTTATCTTCTACTCTTGTGTGCTTTTTCCCCCCATTGAGATCTCTTTACTTACTTTAAATTTAATTTTATTTACTTGTATGCATTTTTGTAGCATAGTTTATGTTCATTTTAGCCCACGGTATGTATGGCATAACAACTTGCTTGAAGATCGTATTTCCTTTAAATGACGCCTTAGATCTGTTTCCTCAAGACATTTTTGTTCTTAACTCACAGTTATACTGGATTCCAGGATAAGAAAGTCAGATTGTTAAGACCTTTTAAATAGTTGCTTATGTCTCCCCCTTCCCTTTTAAATTGATGTGTCTATGCATGACAGAAGAAAAAAAAGTAATAATCTGAATTTTATCCTTTTTGGGATTTTGATGTATTTTAACAAACACCAATTGGTCTTTTGAAGAAAATTTTTCTTACATGATTTGAATCATTGTGTGTATTTCTGTGATTTCAGTCTGAAAAGAGCAATGATAATACTCAGCTGGACCCTTGGACCATTTAGTTACGTGGTTTTAACATTTGGTCCTTGACTGATGGACTGATTCATACTATTTTGGGGGTCCTTTGTCCTCTGCCAGGGATTATGTAGACACCTGGTACCAAGATGCCCGACATGCAGGCCAGTCCCTGGCCTGTAGAGCCCCCAGTCCTCCAGGGCTGTATAGATGGGGGGTAGACAGTTCTATGATAGGTCATGTTTGGAGCCCTGAGTGACAGGCTTATGGAGGATTAGGCATCTCAGGCTGGCATCTATATCCTGACTAGGAATGGTGAGAATTCCCATGTGGACCAGGACAGGGGAGGTCAAGTACGAGGAATGATGTAGCTAAACACCTGGCAAGAGTGGGTCTTTACAATCACACAGAGGATGGATAGACTTCATCCTAAGACAGCGGGAGCCATTGTATGGAAAATTTTAAGCAGGGGAATGAAGACAGCAGATTTTGATTCTGTAAGTAAGATGGTGTAAGAAGGGTGTGGCAGTGTGCATCTGTAGTCCCAGCTACATGGGAGACTGAGGCAGGAGGATCACTGGGTCCGAGAGTTTGAGGCCAGTCTGGGCAACATAGTGAGACACTGCTGTTAGTAATGATAAAAAATAAAATAAAGTTATGACATTAAAATAAAGAAGTAAATTAGCACATTGTGGAGATTAATGGGGGGACGTGAGATTTCCAGGTTAGAGATGATGGTGGCAAAGCATAGGAAGATGGGAGCTGATTTTGGTCTGAGACTCTGAGCCTGATATTCAGTCCGTCCTTGCCAGTGAGTGTGCTGTTAATTAATGTATTGAACTCCCTCCTATGATGTGATCCGACAATTAGTGTTTGTGCCAAGGCCTTGGGGGTTGAGACCCCTACCAGTTGCCCTCCACTTATAAGCCCTAAGGTACCAGGTACCAGTTCATGTGTGTTTACTATTTCTTCAGGGGAAATGAGAGATGATTTTAGTTTCATTCATGTTTGTTTGCTGTTTGGAGCATAATCAAATAGATTTACCTATAATACAGTTGTATACATGGATACATGGCTCTCAAACTGAAAATGACTGCATTCTAAATTGAATATAATAGATTTGGAAGTTGGGCTGCCAGATAAAATATAGGATGTTTGGTTATATTTGAATTTCAGATAGACAATTAACAATCTTTATTTTAAGTATGAACCATGTAATATTTGTAGTTTTACTTAGGACATCTGGCAACTCTCTATGGGAGGCATCAGCATTCAGAAGGTAGCATTTTTTGGTAACAGATGTGTTGCTGTAGAATTCCCGTACGATCCAGTTCAGCCACTTCCAGTACACAGTGAGTGGTTGTTGGAATAGTCATGCAGCCATCACCGCAGTTAATTTTAGAACCTTGCTATACCCCCAGAAAGACTGCACCACTGGCCGATGTGCCCCAATCCCTCCATCCCATCCCAGTCCTGAGCAAAGCACTGGCCTACTTTCCATCTCGGCCTGTTCTAGACTTTTCAGATGAATGGACTCATGTAGTTTTTTGGTAATTGGCTTCAGTCACTCAGCTCAGTGTTTTCCAGGTTCATCCATGTTGTAATGTGTGTCAGCACCTCATTCCTTCTTTTAGGTAAATAATACTATACGGATATACCAGGTTTTGTTTATCCTTTCATCCATTGATGGGCATTGTTGGGTTGTTTCCGCCTACTGGCTGTTAGGACCAATGCTGCTAAGAACATTTGTGTGTGAGTTCTTGGTGGACGTTTGTTTTCAGTTCCCTGGACACATATATATCTAGGAGTCACAAGGTCGAATGCAAACTCTATGCTTAACATTTTGAAGACCTGGTAGACTTGTTTTCCAAGGTGGCTGCATCATATCGTATTCCTACTAGCCATGCGTGAGGGTTCTGAGTTCTCTGCATCCCCACCAATACGAGTTTTTCTCTGACTCTGATTCCTCGCTGTCCTAGTGGATTCCGGAGTGATAACCTCATTGTGGTTTTGATTTGCATTTTCAGAGGAGTAATGACATTCACTACCTTTTCATGTGCTTATTGAGTATTTGTTTAGCTTCCTTTGAGAAAGGTCCAGTTAGATTTTTTGCCCATTTAATTTCCATTGGCTTATTTGTAATGAAAAGAGTTTATACTTTTTAGAACTGTTTTAGGTTTACAGAAAAATTGAGCAAATGGTACCGACAGCTCCCATATGCCCCCTCCCACCTTCTCAATTTCTCTTATTATTAGCCTCTCGTATTTGCATGGTACATTTATCAGTTAATGAGCCAATATTTGATACATTACTATTATTATCTGATGCATTATTCTTAACTGAAGTCCATAGTTTTACATCAGGGTTCGCTCTAGGTTTTGGCAAATGCATAATATTATGTATCCCCCATTATGGTATCGTACAGAATAGTTTTACCTCCCTGTGAATTCCCTGTATTTCCCATTTCACTTATCTCCCCTCCTACTTGGCAACCACTTATCTTTTTTTACGGTATCCATAGTTTTGCCTTTTCTGCAGCGTCATAGAGTTGGAATCATACGGAACGTAGCCTTTTCAGATTGGCTGCTTTCACTTAGCACAGTGCAGTCAAGGCTCCACCAAGTCCAATTACGGCTCGATTGCTCATTTCTTTCTACTGCTGACTGGAGTTCTACTGTGTGTGTTTCCGTTCACCTCTTGAAGGCCATGTTCATTGCCTCCAGTTTTGAGCAATTACAGATTCAGCGTCTATAAACGTTGTGTGTAGGTTTTGTGCAGATTATGTTTGCAACTGATTTGGGTACGTACCAAGCAGCAGGATTAGCTGGATCAGATGGTAAGACTATGTTCAGCTTTTCTAAGAAACTGCCAACTTGTCTTTTGAAGTGTCTGTAGCATTTTGCATTCCCACCAGCTGTGAAGGAGAGTTCCTGTTGTTCGGTATCCTTGTCGGCATTTGGTAGAGTCAGGTTTTTTGTGGATTTTAGTCATTCTAATAGGTGTGTAGTAGTGGTCTGTCTCATTGCCCATGATATTAGCATCTTTTTATAGGTTTTGAAAACAGACATCCACCAAAAACTTTTCTCCTTTGTTGAGATACCTATTCAGATCCTTTGCCTGTTTACTGAGTTTTCCCCCATTGTTGAGTTTTAATAGCTCTTTGTATTTTCTGGACACAGGTCTTTTATAAGATAGGTGTTTGCAAATATTTTCTCAGAGTCTGTGGCTTATCTTTCCATTCACTTACTGGTGTCTTTCACAGAGCAGGAGTTTCTAATTTTAATAAAGCCTAACATTAACTTTTTCTTTCACAGGTTGTGGTTGTGTCTGTATATCTTAAAAATTCATTGCCAAACCCAAGGTCATGTAGACTTCTTCTTCCTGGAAATTTTACAGTTTTTGATTTGCATTTAGGTTTGTGATCCCCTTTGAGTTAATTTTGTGAAAGACGTAAATTCTCTGTCTAGATTAAACTTTTTGCACATGCACATCCAGTTGGTTTAGCATCAGTAGTTAAAAACAATATCCCATACTACTGAATTACCTTTGCTCCTTTTTCAAAGGTCAGCTGATTTTATTTTTATGATTCCATTCTTGAGCTCTCTCTTATGTCCCATTATCTATTTGTTTATTCTTTTACCAGTCCTGTGCTATCTTGATTACTGTAGCTTTATAGGAAGTCTCGAAGCAGGGCAGTGTCAGTTCTTCAGCTCTGTTCTTGAGTAGTGTTGACCTTTCTGGGTCTTTTGCTTATTTACATAAACCTTAGAATCAGTTTGTCATATTTCCAACATAATTTCTTGGAGTTTTGATTGGGACTATGTACTCTATAGATCAAGTTGAAAAGAGACAAAATTTTAACAATACTGTGTATTCTTGTCTGTCCGTGATCCTGGACTCTTCCTCTGTTTATTGAGATTGTCTTTGATTTCTTGCATCAGAGTTTTGTGGCTTCCATATTTAGATTTCATACATGCCATACTTTGTTAGACTAATACGTAGACATTTAATTATTTTTGATGCAGTATCTCTGAAATGGTATTTTGTGTTTTTGATTTTAAATCTCAGCTGTTCAATGCTGGTAATTGAAAGTTACCGATTGGTGCATATTAAGCTTGTATCCCACATCCTTCTTATAATTACATATTCGGACTGAGAGTTTTTTGGTTGATTCTTTGGGATTTTCCATTTAGATATTCATCCTATCTGGAAACAATGACAGTTTTATTTTTCTCTTCTCAATCTGTATTTCTTCTATTTCCTTTTCGTATCTTATAGCATTAGCTAGGAATTCTCAGACATTATTGAATTGTGGTGAGATGGGACGTCCTTGTCTTGTTGCCAATCTTCTCACCAGTAAGTATAATGTTAGCTATAGACGTTTTATACATAATTTTTATCAAGTTGAAGAAGATCTTTCTACTCTCAGTTTGCTGAGAATTTTTATCATTTTTGTCAGGATACAAATTTGAATTTTTATCTGAATTTCATGGGGTCAGTACTGTTGACCCTTTTTACTTCTGATATTTGTAATTTGTATCTTCTCTCTCTTTTTCTTTGGCTGTCCTGGCTATAAGTTTATCAGTTTTGTTAATCTTTTAAAAGAAGTTGCTTTTGGTTTTCTCGATTTTCTCCACAGTCTTCCTGTTTCAGTTGTGTTGATTTCTGCTTACTCTTTCTCTAGTCTCCAAAGGTGAAAGGTTATTCATTTTAGATTTTTCTAAATATTCTCTATTTTTTGAATGTAGGCATTCAGCGCTATTAATTTCCCTCTAACCATGGCTTGTGCTGCATCTATGGATTCTGATAAATTGCATTTAATTAATTTGAAATATTCTTGAGAATCCTTTGATCAATGTGTTATTTAGGATTGTTTTCTAATTACCAAATACTTGGAGATTTTCCTGCTGTCTTTCTGTTAATGATTTCTATTTTAATGCCACTTGGCCTAAAAACATATGTGGTATTATTTCCATTTGTTCACAGTCAAGCTGTGTTTTACTGCCTGAGATTTGGTCTGTCCTGCTGCATGTTCTAGGTGAGGCTGAGAAAATTTTGTATCTCCTGTAATTGGATAAAGTGTTTCATAAATGTCAGCCAGTTGGTTGATGGTGCTGCTTGGTTTAATGAGATCCTTACTGATTTTTCTGCTTGCTGGATCTGTTAATTATGTGTAGAAGGTATTGAAGTTTCTAGGTGTAACAGTGAATTTATGGTTTCTCATTGTGGTTTTATCAGTTTTGCTTTATGTATTTGATGCTCTCTTGTTAGGTGTATACACATTAAGGATTTTTGTGTCTCCTTTTCCATTAAGTAATGCCTTTCTTTATCCCTGACAGTTTTGTTTTGTTCCACCATCTTCTCAGTCTGAAATTGATAAATGTACTCCAGTTTTCTTTTGGTTAATGTTATTATAGCTTATCTTTTTCAACCTTTTTCCTTTGATCTGTCTGTGTTTTATATTTAAAGTTTCTTGTAGACAACATATTATTGGGTCTTTCATTTTATCTGCTCTGTCTCTGTCTTTTAATTTAGACCATTTACATTTAAACTGATTGTTGATGTAGTTGGCTAATGTTTATCATGTTTGTAACTGATTTCTGTTCATTGCATTTGTTAAATTTCATTTTTATTCCCCTATCTTTTTCTCCTGTTAGTTGAACATTTTATGATTCTATTTCTTGCCCAGCAGTTAGCAATGTATAGTTACAACTAATCTTGGTCTACTTTCAGATAATACTTTCCCATTTCACAGGTAGTGCAGGTATTTATAGCAGATTATTCTCAATTCTTTTTTTTTCTATCCCTTGTAACATTTCTGTCATTGATTTTACTTACTCATATCCCTTAATCCTCCAATACATTGCTGCTATTACAAGGTATTGCTTTGAACAAACAGCTATCAGTCAAGTAAGAATAAGAAATATAAAATGTTTTCTTTTACGTTCATTTGTTCCTTCTGACATTCTTCCTGACTTACATCATTTTCTTTCTCTCAGAAGAACTTCTTTTAACATGTCTTACAAGGCCCTCCTGGTGGCAAATTCCTTGAATTTTTGTTTGTCAGAAAAGTTTTTATTTTTCCTTCACCTTTGAAGTATAATTTTACTGAAAACAGAAGTCTAAAGTAGAGGGTTTTTTCTTTCAACACTTAAAATATTTCCTTGCACTCTCTTCTTGCATGTATGTGTTCTGACAAGAAATCTGATGTAATTCTTGTCCATATCCTCTAGGGGTAAGGTGGGTTTTCCCTGAGGCTGTATTTTTGAACTTGAAAACTTTGTAAATTAAACTGTGGCAGGCTTTGTTTGCTTGCTATTTTGGTCCATTGCACTCAAAGAAAACACTCATCAGAGGCCTCCGTATTCCTCAGTAGGAGACATCTTGATAGTGTTATGATTACTCTTCTTTCTTTTCCCCTGCAAATAGACAAATCCATTAACTTGTTTACCAGCCTTTAATAGTACATGTAACTGAGATTGAGTAGTACTTGTAAGTGCTTTGATAATCTCTTAGTTGCCTACTAAGATGAACACTTTCTGGAGGTAATACAAATTCCTAGTTTTATTTATCTGGAATTTAAAAGGACTACACAGTATTTACTATCAAGAGGTAATTATGTTTGTAAGCTAAAATATTTAGTTTCTCTTCTTAAACACGTCCTGAAACTTTTGTTTTTAATGATACATATGAAGCTGTGGGCATAGTAGTTGTTTAATAGAAGCGAAATATGCGGGATAACTTGGTGGGAGTCTGTTTTGAGTCTCCATAGTAATATGATTTTGTAAAGTTTTTAATGCTTGTGAATTCAGGTTGAAGTCTAAAAGTGAAAAATTCTTAATCTCCAATCTAAATAAATCTTGAGCAGATGCTCACCTATGAATAACAATATATTTTTAAACTTTTAAATCTGTAATGTAGAAACCTCACAACGTGAAAAACCAGTGTGAAGGTAATACTTAATCTTGCAGAAATTTCAAATATTCTTAATTAAATTAGCACTGTGAGATTTTGCTTAATAAGTAGTTATTTGTGGCATAATTGATCCAGTGTCTCTTTACAAAGAGAATTTTGAGCACTGGTTTTATAAATTCTTTTCTATTAGGGTATTTTAAGCTCCTTTCTTCTTTTAATCCAGAAGCAATGAAAAGCATTATACTGGGGAAAAGGTGGAATTTACATAGTGAATCAGATTCAAGGCTGAAAAAATTATTTTGTACAATATTCAGAATACAGGGCCCTTTAGAAACAAATCTTTGCTGTTTTGGAAGGGGAGAGGTGGTGTTATGTTCAGAGAGTAAACCCGTTGGGTAGATTATGTTACTTGCCTCTGAAATATCATTTGCCTTGGATGGCAGGAAGAAGGAAAAGACAGCCAGACATTGTGAGTGATCCGTGACCACCTGGTCTGCCAGAGTGAGGACTGGGTATCAGCAGCTGGTAACGCTCCTTGGCCAATCAAAGATAATTGTCCAGCCAGCTCCTTTGGAGAAGCCAGACAGAGTCATTCCTTACATTACAGTTTACATTTTTTTCAGGCTCAGAAACATGTATAGTCTGCTGAAGATATGAATTCCTGAGACCCTGAGTAAATTGTTGCCTTTGTAATCCATACTCTCAAAACAGAGAGGGGGGGCCATATGCCCCCCTTTTAAGAGGTTTGTTCTGGAGAAGGGCTGAGTGACTAGGGGCCAGGTTTGTGAATGCCTGATGGGACTGTGTCCTCCTGCAGGGCCGCTGCATTGAATGTGATGCAACACTGCTTCTTGCAAGTTACTGTGAGATTTAGATGGTGATTCAAATATGCTTAGCTTCAGAACACTCATCTTGTTTGTATAGTTAGCCATAATTTAAAAGTAAGGAGTCTCCCACTTACTGGGCAGTGTTAGGGTATATGGCACACCTCTTGGGAGCAGGACACCATTATAAGAGGGACTTTACCTAACAAAAGAAAACACTATAACCTATTCTTTGTACCCTTAATTAACCCGAAACAATAAAGAATAAAAATAAAAATAAGGAGTCTGTGTGATCTACTAAAACAAATGAGGGGAGGTTCTTACCTAGAAATTTCTGACTTAGGAATAGTTCATTCCTTAGAATGGACGGAGTCAGCAAGTCTGTAACACTGTCCTTTTGCTTGTGGAGGCAGTTCTTGTTATTCTCAAATTCCAGAGAATAGGCATTCCAGTAGGAAAATACCCTGCTTCTCTAGACATGATGCCTAACAATAGAGCTGCTGGGCCCCAGAGGTATGCGTCTTTTAGGCATTGCAAAATCTCCCTAGTAGACACCGTATCCCAGGGGAGTGACTGGTTTAGTGAAATGTGTATTTGGCAATCTGATACCCTGGATCATCTTCCTTTATTACCCAGTCTCGGAATGGTGCTGTTTTTTGCATCCCTGGCTATATAATGCCAGGACAGGCAGCAGATCATATCCTGTTGCCAGGGAAGGTGTCGGGCAGCGTGGGCCCGACATTCTGAATTGGTTCTCAAAGTACATTTGCTGCAGAACGTTGTGGGATCACTGGCAGCAACTCAGCCTCCAGGATTTGTTTCCATCTAAAGTAAAATGAATTTAGAACGTCCCAATTTTTGCCCTCTACAACTCTGTGGGAGGGGGAGGGGCATATTGTTTTCTTTTATTTTATTTGTAATTATTTTTAAAAATATATCATGGAGTCGTAACAATTTCAGCAGAGGATATTTAGGTGCCAATTTCTAAAGGGCCCAATATAGACAATATGCTGTTATTTCTGAGGGGAGTCAGCTTGGTTGTGACTGACTGCTTAGGACATGGTAGAAGGAAGAATCCAGGTCCACGTAGAGACAAGGGGGTGTTTTGTTTCTCAGGAGTGTGATGGGTTGTGTATGGCTAATGCACACTTCCTTGTGGTTATGCAAAAAGGTACACAGAAATAAAATTCTGCTGAAATGAAACTCAAGGACTCAAGGTCAGGGTGGCATGTCACATAATAGATTTAAGCGGTTTTTTTGTGGGCCAGCTTGGAGTCCTAGCAACCATATTTAATTATATTTATAGGTAATGTGTCCCAAAATCTAAAAAAAAAAAATAAGAGTACAAATAAACTTTCTTATGCAAACTCTGCTTGGTTTGCTGGGAGGGACTGGAAAGTGGTAGCTGAAATTTAGTTTGGTACTTTCGGTCCTTTGTTTGATAACCAGGAGATGAATGCAAGAGTGAGTCCAAGGTATGGCTGAAGAGGTGAAGGTAATTTCCAGAGGGTAGAAGTCACAGATCTCCAGGACAACTTCAATGATTCATTCAGATTCAGATCCAATGGGGGGTCTTCTGCTGCCTCTGTTCTTTCTTCTTGCTTTCATTTTATCTCTCAGTCTCGTGATCCATTCCTTGACCCCCATGTCTGTCTATTCAACTGTTTTTGATGTGTTGTTGTGATCATGGAAAATCTGAGTATTAAGTCTGCATGTTCAGAAACACGTGTACTGCCCTCTTACAAAGAGACATCTGCAGTCAGAGTTCAGAGCTGGTGCTGGGGAGCCACATTGCTTTGGGCTTGGATTTCGGCTGGGCCAAGACCGTCGTGCCAAGGATAATAATCTCCCTCATATATAAAATGAGAGTAACAGTAGTACCTACTTTGTATATTCATTATGAGGATTAAGTGAATTAACATGTGAAATGTGCTTTGATTAGTGTCTGGTGCAGAGCAAGACGTTATTAGTATTATCACATCCACTTCTCTCTGAGTTTCTTTCTTCCATTTTGTTAGCCGTGCTCAATGCTACATGCCAGAGTTTGCACCATTCACCCTTCTCTCAATGTCCCTTTGGCAACATAGCTATTTTTTTCCAGGATGGTATTTTCTTGCCCTAATAAGTTCTTATTCTTACCTTTTTTATTTCTTTGCTCTCACTCTTTAAAATGGCCATGAAAATTAATATAGTCTAGGATTAGAAATTCTTGAAAAAGTTCTCAAGTTGGCCAAGTGTGTGTTTCCTAATGTCTCCTTCACCTTAAAAAATGTTATGAAATATTTGGGGGCATGAGAAAGGAGAACAAGATATCGAACTCCCAGATGTTCACCACACAGGTTAAGAGAAAAAATGTACAGATTCAGGTGAAGTCTGAACATGTCCCCCCGTTAATTACTAATCCTTTCCTTTGCCTGCCAGCGGTAAGCTCCAGCTTGAGTTTTTATTCAGGAACAAATATGAGCAATTACTTTTTTATGTTTTAAAACCTTTACAAATGAGTCATACTGACTGTATCTTTCTTCAATTTGCTTTTTTTGTATAACTTTTTTTTTTTTTTTTGAGACAGAGTCTCAAGTTTTTGCCCTGGGTAGGGTACAGTGGCGTCACAGCTCACAACCTCAAACGCCTGGGCTTAAGCAATTCTCTTGCCTCAGCCTCCCAAGTAGCTGGGGCTACAGGCACCTGCCACAATGCCTGGCTATTTTTGTTGTTGTTGTTGAAGTTGTCACTATTGTTTTACCTGGCTCAGGCCAGGTTTGAACCTGCCAGCCTTGGTATATGTGGCCAGTGCCCTACCTACTCACCTGCATGACATTTTGGTGGTGATATTTCTTGTGTTGATGGACTAGCCCTAATTCATTCATTTGCATTGCAGTGTGTGGCATTATTGGACTAGATCACAAGGAACCTCTTCCACTCTTGATGGATATTTACATTGAAAGTTCTAAGTCTGGAAACACCTTTATCTCCTTGTCACTACTGGAAACAGTGTAGTGAATAACTTATGTTATTTCTCTAAGTATTGATTGCATCTGAGAATGGAGTTGCCAGACCATAGAAATGTAGGTCTCACACTTCTTTAGATGTTCCCAAATTGCTCTGCTAAGTGATTGTACCTTCTTTCTTTCTTTATTTTTTATTATAAAGAGGAAGGACTTTATTTACCAGCCGGGAGCCTATGACATAGAAGAATTCCAAACGGCCACGCTCCCTGACTGGCTTGGTCTTTCCCTTTTTATCAACAGTCAAAAAGGTCCAACCCACGGGTACCCTTCTCATTGGCCAGTTTGAATCAAGTGGTAGATGCTATTCCAGCCCCTGTAGAACTACAGGATTTCATGGAACTTGGAGTTCCAGGAATTCCCAAGAACTAAGTCACCATGGAGAGGACCCCTCAGGTGTATCCTTGTGGTCAAGAAGACCTGTTCTCCTAGACCTCACCCTTCTTAGGTATCTTCTCTCACCCCCCCCCACCTTTGAATACTTTATATTATCCTGTATATTTTAATTTGGAGTCTCAATATCAGCTTGCTTCTGCAGGTGCCTATATCAATTACTTTTCAGCACTGAGATTTTAGGGACTGTGACTGTTCTTGGGTTCTCTACTCAGGCCTTAATAGTACCGTGGTGGTGGGCTAATACACATGTGAGTTTTTACTTTTTCCCTGTATGACATTCTTCCCCCACTTTTACCAAAGTTCAATTAAGACAAGTCCCTCGAGGAATTTCCTCAGGCTTCCGCCATGTGTTGACCAGCCAGATCCCAGTATGTGGCTGGAGCAGGGCATGTTCACTGTCTTTAAAGTTACCTTTACTTCCCAAGGGGCAGTGAAGTCCTGTTCAGCCAGCTGTGATGACTCCAGCTGAAGATTCCTTCCACCTTCACTGCTGTGGGTGTGGTCAGGATGATGGTGTAAAGTTCTTTTCTGCCTTGACTGGAAGGGGACTAGGTTCTAATTCAGGACCTAGACTTGGTCCTTTTGATCCTCCAGAGAGAAAGAAAATACAGATACAAAAGATTAAACAGAACACGGTTAATAACCCAAGTGCGGGATCTTCCTTGCTACTCTTTCTAGGGTTTTTGTCTATTCAATTCTTTCTCTCCCAGTTCTTTTAGGAGTCCTTGCTAAATTGCAGGGGGTTGACAGAGGCCTCTTTGAACAACACCAGTGGCAAGGCCCATATCCAATTAAGCTTTGCTTCCTGGTAGAGTTTACCAATTCCTGTTCTTACGGCCTTGTTCATGCACTTTATCCTGTTCAAGCTTTGAGGCCTGTAAGTTGTATATAGTTCCCAGGTGATATCCAAAGCTTTAGTTATTATTTGCACTATTTTTGTTACGAAGCCTAGCCCATTGTCAAATTTAAACCAGAGTAGCAACCTAAACCATGGGACAGTTTCTCTGGGCAACACTTTTACTACTTCAGGAGTCTTTTTATCCCAGGGGGGAAGGCTTTTCTCTATTCCAAGTATGTACTGACGATCACCAGCAAGACTTGTCTCCTCTACATCTGGGCATTTCTGTAAAGTCTACCTGGAAGTCCTCGGAGGGCGTTGCTCCCTATGACTGGGTTCTGGGGGTACCATCAGTCCTTAGCGTGCATTGAACTGGCTGCAGGTGACACACCATTGACTGACGGTTTTTTGGCCAGGACTGCCAGGTGGCAGTGATGCACTGTCGTGAACATTAAGGAGATGCTCCCACCATCACTAAAGGAAACACTAAAGTCAGTACTGAGGCCAAAAGGGCTGCATCCAAACCATACCAGGTGTCGCGAGTGGCTCTCCTCATCCCGTGGGTTCCGGAACTCTCACCTATCTTCTCCCAGGAAGAGAAGGAATAGTTGGCAGTGGAGAGGAGCCAGGAAATGGAACGAGAATGAATAAAGATGCCAGATAAATGAGAAACAGTTCCCCAGCTTCTAGGAGCCACCGTGGTGACAGGAGTCTTTAGTGAGATTGTACTCTTCAATATTCTGAGGGTGTGATTACTTCACAACCATGTCAGCCCTCGGAATTATTGGATTTTAATTTTTGCCAACAGGATTGGTTTGCAATGCTCTCTCCTTATTTTAGTTTATATTTATTTGAACGTTAGAGCTTGAACATATGTTTGTGGGCCACTTCAGCTCTTTTTATTTCCTTTTTCTGTTTTTTTTTTCCCCCTTTTGGTTGATTTTTCTAGTTGCTATGTAGGAATTATTTCCTAGATTCTGATGTTGGATCTTTGTCTCTATGCATTGGAAATATCTCCTGATCTGCGCGCGTTCAGTTCTTTCGAATAATTTATCGTAAGTGTTAAAACACACATCCATGCAGAAAGCATTCTCTCTGTCTTAAATGCAGAAGCGATGGCACCTTTACAGATCCAGCATCTAACGCAAAATCCTTATTCGCTTCATGGGTCTTACTGAGAGCATGTGTAAGGGCCTGAGGTGTAGGTAGCCCCCAGCCAAGTCTGAGGTCTGGTTTATTTTTATATGCTGGCTCACGAGGGGTCCTCTGGGGCTGTTTGCACTGATCTAATATTCTCATCTGGTTGGAAGCGTCTATATAATGTATTTTTAGCACCTAGTGTAATTATGTGTATAGTCGTTCATTGAGTGAAGTTCTTTTGGGCAGGAACATAAACAAGTATAATTTATCCTTGTTTATTTCACATTGCCCTGAAGCCTAGTAGGTTTTCAAGAGAGATGGCTTGAAGGGAGACCAGACAGCCTTTCCATCCAGGCTCTGTTTTGTCCACTTTGTTTTTCGTTCATTTCACAAATACTTGAACATCTGCTGTGGGGCACAGTCATAGATGCCCACATCCCAGGGAATTCCATGGTTATTCATAATTGATGAGCACAGTTTGTTTTTTCAACCAACTTAAGTTGTGGCATAAGTTGTGTTTCTTTATTATAGCTACATGTTAGTTAATAAAGATATTTTTAATCTAGCTGGTTTAAAATGAAAGCTATTTTTCCTATTTCTACATGTCAATAAAAGTAGGAGGAATTAACTGTGTTCTTTGGTGATCATGGTTTAGAAATGATGTACTACCAAAGGAAATTATTGAATTAGATTGGTTTTATAATTCTTTTCTATTTTCATATAACATAACAGAATATCTTTAACATTTTCAAATTCAGTATTTTTTAAAGTTCTAACATGTTATACAAAATACATTATTGTAATCCTATAAATGAGATATTAATGTAAATGTGTTGAAATGATAAGCTTGTGTATGTATAAAACTGATTTCAAACGACCCATTCTGAATCAAAGCAGTTCTTTATATCTTTGTCCACCTGCTCATCCATCTGTCCAACCAACCAACCAACCAACCAACCTGTCTACCTTCCTTCCTTTCTTCTTTCCTCCCTCCTTCTCTATCTCCCCTCTTCCTCCCTTCCTCCCATCCGTCCATCTATCCTTCCTCCCCTTCTCCATCCATGTGTCTCACAGTCATGCTTTTCACAGGTGCAGGTAAGATCGGACTTCCCTGCCTCTTGACATTAGCGATGGCCCTGTGACTCATTTAATCAGAGCAGAAGTGAATGGTCACTGATGGGCAGAAGCCTGCAAGAGCCAGGGCACTTTTCATCTCGTTGGTCCACCCCTACAGCCCTTCTGCTGACTGGGGGTGTTCCAGATGTTGGGCGCTCTCTCCACCTGAGTCTGAGCCTGTGAGCATGTGGAGCAGAGTCCCCAGAGGACACACAGCAGCCAGAGAGGGTCGGGGAGAACACAGCCTTCCTTGTGACAAGGAAGGAGGGGAGGTCATTCATTCCCACAATCTAACCTTCTTATTCTAATAAGTATCTTCACTATATGACACTTTAATTCTGTTTTTGAACTATAGCTTAGTGATGTAGAAGTTAAAATGAACGCAATCATTAGCATTCTACAAGGTGAGTTAATTTTAGATGGTTGCTCTTGATCCAATAGTTGCAGTGTAAAAAGTTAATATTCATTTTCTCATCAAAACTTTGTAACTTTTAGATTTTCTTTCTTGATAGATGTGCATCTGCTTCCTAAGCACTGTGGCAAGGCTTGAGAAAGGGTGATGTATATTTTAAGTGTGTCTATTTAACTCAGTTGTTCTAGTATAATCTAATAGCATAGGAGTGTGTGATACCAGATTTTATGTTGTTTCTCATCACTAATACAAATCCAAGAATAGTGTTCTTATATTCTCTTTTGCTGCTGATTTTCACGTGGTTGTTTTTGCTTTGCAAGCAAGGGCTTGTATCAACAATATAACACATATACCTTGCTTTCTTAATTTAACACAAAGCAGGCTTTCATATATCAAACTGTGCATTTTTCATGCTGTTCTGTTTGTTGATGGGTACTCAGTAGAGCTATTTTGGTTTTGTTTTAAATTCTCCTCATTCCACTTGGTGTTTTAATTATAACTTCATTTTCTTCTGTACCTTTTTAGCCTAGCATGTATAATTGCTTTTCCCCCCATTGTTTTCATTTCTGCATTTAGTTCAGTTAAAAGCTAATAAGTTCAACAATATTAACTGCCCCTTTAAAAATAAGTTTTATCTGCAAATTTTATTTAAATTGGTATATTATAAATGGGTATGTTATAAATTATCCAGACAATAAAGACGTGGTTTTCATGACCTCACCAACTTGGCACACATCTTTAGCTTTTAATTTGAATAAATATTTGGTTGGTGGCTATTGTGTGCCCAGTAAATTTGGGCAGCTCCTCAAGTTACTCTTTAATCTCACGTACTTCCACCAGGTGGAGCTGATTCCTTCTGAGACCTAGCTCAAGGAACGCACCAGTTCTGTCATTGATAGAACCTTCTCTAAGGATGACAGACGAATGGCTAACAAACACATGGAAAAATGCTCATCATCCCTAATCATCAGAAATGCAAATCAAAACCACCCTGAGATATCACCTGCCCCCAGTAAGAATAGCCCACATCACAAAGTCTCAAGCTACAGATGCTGGCGCTGATGTAGACAGAGGGAACAGTTTTACACTGTTGGTGGGACAGAGGGGAACACTTTTATACAGTTGGTGGGACTGAAAACTCATACAGCCTCTTTGGAGAGAAATATGGGGAATCCTCAAAGATCTCAAATTAGATCTTCCATTTGACCCTGCAATCCCACTATGAGGCATCTAACCAGAAGAAAAAAAAAACCTTTAAACCATAAGAACATTTGCACTAGATTGTTTATTACAGCTCAATTTATAATCACAGGATGTGGAAACAGCCTAAGTGCCCATTAACTCAGGAACAGATTAACAAATTGTGTATATGCACACCATGGAATACTATTCAGCCATAAATAGATGGCAACTTCACATCTTTTATAATTTCTTGGATGCAGTTGAAATGTATTCTTCTTAGTAAAGTATCACAAGAATGGAAAAACAAATACCCAATGTACTCAATAATAATATGAAGCCAGTAGATGATCCAGTGCATGCCCAAATAAGAGAAAAGCTCATTTTAATTTTAATTCTAGTTGGGGGGAGGGGTAACACGGGAGGTGGAGGGAGTTGGAGTGCTCTCACTGGATGGGCACCGGCTTTGGGGGATTGGCACACCTTTTGTGTGGAGGACATAACCACAAGACGAACTCTACCTAACAAAATTAAATATTTTGACCTGGTGACTCATACCCTCACATTAACTTGAAATAAAAAAAAAAAAATACAATCAGCAAATTCCATCCAAAGCAGTATGAAAAGACTTGTGAAATTGTCTTATGTCATGTAAAGAAGTGTGGAACTTTGTAGCAGAGGTATTTATGATTAATAATGTATTATATTTTCATGGAATCAGGAATTATAGTATGTGGCTCATTCATATAACATTTAAGTGCTTACTGAAGACAGGGTTATGTGAAGGGGATACAATGGTAAAAAACAGGCGTGGTGGTCTTGAGCCACGTGACTCTTGGAATCCATACTCAATCAGTTGAATAAATATAAAATTATAACTGAGACATGGACAGGTTTTTGGTACTTAAAGTATGTGATGGGTAAAGCAGTGGGTGTTTGCTCAGAGTCTGGAAAGTTTTATTGAAAAAGTGACCACTGAATGAGTTAAATGAGATCCAAAGGTTGCATAAGAATTAACCAGGTTCAAGTAGGCAGGAAGAGAATTGTCACAATACTTAGATCCAAGGGGCCTATCAGTCCTGGACACTGGTGTTCTTCAGCTGTTATTTCCTTGATAATTTCCTTTCCTCAGCTCTTTTCTCTTCCATCTTTCTAGAAGTTCCTTTAGGTAGATATTGGTCTTTCTGGATTAGTAGTCTAATTTTTTTCTTCTACTTTTGCTTTGTAAGAGATTATCACAATTTTTACTTTGTAACGTTCTATTTAATTTAAAAAAATATTGTCAAGATTTTAATTCTAATACTCTGGTAAGGAATGTCTCTGTTCCTTTTTGATAACATCTTGATCTTCTTTCATGGATGCATTGTAGAATCTTTCTGAGAATAATTAAACAGAAAAAACGAACACTCTTTATTGATCACTTCCTATGTTCCAAGGGCTTTTCAAAGTTCTAAGTGTGTTGTTTAGCTCTTGTAGCCACCCACAAGAGACCCACACTAATCTGTGCCCCCATTGTAAAGATCAGCAGAATTACTTTGACAGCTTACAAGGCCAGTTAGGTGGTGGAGCTGGCCGTGAACCCACATGGTCTGGTACTGAAGTTGTGTGCATTTAGCATCGCACTATTCTGTTTGTTGATGGATACTCAGTAGAACTATTTTGGTTTTGTTTTAAATTCTCTTCATTTCATTCAGAATCCTTGTTTACTCAGGGATAGCCTCCCCTCCCCCATTTTCCTGCTTGGTGTTTATCTTGTGGGAGGCTTTCTTCAAACTGGTCTGCCAATTCTAAGTCTTCTGCCTGTATTTAATAGTGAGGTGTTGAAAAGCTAATTGGCAGAACTGTGTGCTGGGGAGGGGCTGGTGACTGATGGACTGTCTTTGAGCAGTGGTTTTAACTTGGGGTGTGGGGGAGATCTCCCCCTCTCTACTGCCCCAGCCATTTGGCAATATCCAGAGATATTTGCTATGGCTTGAAGAGGGGTGTACCACTGGCATCTGGCAGTTGGAGGCCCCAGGAATGTTGGTAAATATCCTGCAATGCACAGAACAGTGTCCTATGATAAGGAATTATCCAGACCAGGTATGAAGGCTCACATCTGTAATCTTACCACACTGGAAGGCTGAAGCAGGAGGATCACTTAGCCCAGGCCAGCCTGAGCAAGAGCAACACCCCGTCTTTGCCAAAAATAGTAAAAATTAGCTGAGCATGGTGACATGCACTTTTGGTCCTAACTACTTAGGAGGCTGAGGCAGGAGGATTGCTTGAACTCAAGAGTTTGAGGTTGCAGGGAAAAAAAAAAAGAACTATCCAGCCTGAGATGCTAGTAGTGCTAAGGTTGGGGAAACCTTGCTTCAGACTGAAGGGATGAAATATCAGCTACTCTTAATTATGGGGAGAGAAGTTCCTCATTCCAGAGTGTGGAGGCATTTATCTCTATGACTTCAGTTTTTGGTCAGAGAAACCTGGGATCTGCTGCCTGGGGCTTAGGCAACCACTTGGCATTCTGGATCAGTCAGAGAAAGGAACCCTCATTATACTGAGTTCAGTGCCTACCTTCTAACCCCTGCCCAGCACCCCCCAGTCCTAAGTAGTGTCCTCTGGGCCAGATTGTCTCTTTTCTTTTCTTTTCTTTCTTTTTCTTTTTGAGATAGAGTCTTACAAGGCTGCCCTCAATAGAAAGTTGTAGCATCACAGCTCATAGCAACCTCAAACTTTTGGGCTCAAGCAATTCTCTTGCCTCAGCCTCCCAAGTAGCTGGGACTACAGGCGCCCACCACAATGCCTGGCTATTTTTGTTGTTGTTGTCATTCTTATTTAGCCGGCCCTGGGCCAGATTTGAACCCACCAGCTCCGGTGTATGTGGCTGGCACCCTAGCTACTGAGCTTTAGGAGCTGAGCCTCTCTTTCTAATTTTTGATAGTTGTATTTGACCTGTACTTCCAGATCCTAATGAGATTCTACATTTTACTCCTAGCCTGTTAGACTGAATGGTGACCATCAGTCTTTATCCAGGACTTGCCTGTGAGACTCCCCTCTTTGGAACATGACGTGAGCAAAACAGACTTATAAAATGATGGGAAGCCGACTATATTGAAAAGCATACAAAGAATGAATGAAAGTGCAGAAATTCAATGCAATTTGATGTCATCATCCAGATTAACACAGAAGATGTGCCTGTGTTAGCAAGGACTGGTTTACCTGGTGATTTCACAAAATACTAGCTTCACCCCCCCAAGTTTAAAATAGGGTACACTTAACAAGATGGGTCCCATACATGGACCTTTTTTTTTTTTTTTTGAGACAGAGTCTCACTATGTCACCCTTGTAGAGTGCTGTGGCATCACAGCTCATAGCAACCTCCAACTCTTAGGCTTAAGCGATTCTCTTGCCTCAATCTCCCAAGTAGCTGGGACTACAGGTGCCTGCCACAACGCCCCACTATTTTTTGTTGTCGTTGTTATTGTAGTTGTCATTGTTGTTTAGTAGGCCCTGGCTGGGTTCAAACCCACCAGCTCTGGTGTATGTGGCCAGCTCCCTAACCACTTGGCTCTGGGCTCCAAGCCCCACACATAGACTTTTAATACATACCTGTTACAGTGGTTCAGTTCATGGGTAAAGAAGACCCAGCTAAATTATAGTGTGTCTTTTCAGTGAGTTTAACATACTTTACTTTTTCAAATCTCCAGGCACATTTGAAGTTCTTTCACCTGATGCCACCTAGACTAAATAGCAATTTTTTCTTCAGCTATTAAAAAAGGAATCTGTCAGGAAAATCGGCTTTTCTCACAGCACAGAATTCAGAGGTTAAAAATAAAGAAGGAAGCAGAGATGGCATATGCAAAAAATTGTCCTTACTTTCCTGCTTCTGGTTCTCGTGAATTTCATTCATTTCTGTTTTCTTTTGCTCATAGAACATCTGTTTATTTTCTTTGTTGAGAAAATTGGTTCAAAAGCAAGTTAAAACAAGAGTAATTAGTTGCATAATGTTAATCCTGCCATGCAATATACTATAAAGACTGAGTTTATCCTATACCCTTTCTGTATCCCTGGTGCTGACAGAGCATGTTATTTGCAAGCCTAATAGACTTACAAATTTGTATTTTTGTACGTAATGCACCATTTTCAGAATTTTTGTGATTTAACTCATTTTTTTGGAAGCATCGTGGGATGCTGAGGCTATAGAAATCAAGTGTTTGCTGGCTGAGAGTGTGTAGGTTATTATTACATAACAATTCTGTGCTAATGTGACTGAATACCTGTCTATGCTCGCTAACTGAATCCAAAACTAAAAGGGAGGGACAGATAATGACAGGAGCTGTGAAGGAACATTGACAGAGCCTTGGAAACAGGCAGGTGTGGTGGGAAAGGGAACTTCTAAAAATGGGATTTGTAAAATTAAAAAAAAAAGGGTGGATTTTATGGCTTAAACTGAAAATTAGAGACAGCTGAAGGGACTTAGTAATTTTTTTGTTTTGAACACATACCAGAAGAAAATAGTAAGAAAGCAGACAAAGGTAGTAATAGACATAGATATTATAAATACTATGATGATGTGATAGTAAGGAGTGAGAGAAAACATGAAAGAAATACTAAGTGGTATAAAAGTTAGATTGAGAAAATGAAACAGAAGCTCAGTTGCACACCCAGAAAGCGAAAAGGGGCAGGGGATATTTGAGGGACGATGACACATATGTCATCATATATGGTATGTGTATTACAGCAAAACGAGAATATTGTGAGCACCCACATTTGGACATAACAGCATGATATGATTTAAGGTGTTCCAAAGCCCATGTAGTGTTTTAAGAGGGGGTGAAAACAGTATCTAACTTTAGACTTAAAGTTAAACACACATGGAGAAATTCAAGATGATTCTTGATCTAGTAGACAGAATGCCTAATTCAGAGAGGTTGGTAAAAGGAAGAAAAGAAAAAAAAACACACACACTAAAAATGAGGCAGCCGATAGAAAAGTAATGGCAGAAAAAAAAGAAAAGGAAAAAAAAAGTTACACATAGGATATAAGTGGGCTAAACTTTTGAGTTAAAAAACCTTGGGTTTTTTGGGTGGTACCTGTGGCTCAGTAATTAGGGTGCCTGCCCCATATACCAAAGGTGGCGGGTTCAAACCCGGCCCCGGCCAAACTGCAAAAACAACAAAAATAGCCGGGCGTTGTGGGCACCTGTGGTCCCAGCTACTTGGGAGGGTGAGGCAAGAGAATCGCCTAAGCCCAAGAGCTAGAGGCTGCTGTGACCTGGCACTCGACTGAGGACAACAAAGTGAAAAAAAAAAAAAAACTTTAGCATTCCACGATGATTACAAAAAATAAGTTAAATTACAAACCCCCTAAGTTTTTAAATCCAAAATTTAGTTATATAAGAGAAAAGATAAAATAACCATCTAAGCATTCAGCTTGACAATTTTTTTTTTTAAAGAACAACAGAATAATCATCCTCCTAAAAGGGAATAGCATGGGTAGCATAAGTATCAGTGAAATAGAAAATAAAGAGAATGGAGGGAGCTGAAAGTTGGTTCATGGAAAAGACTAATGAAATGGGCAGTCTTCCGGCTAGCTTGTTTGAGGGGGAAAGAAAAGAGGAGTCACTGAATAATATTATGAAAGAGAAGAGGGACCCAACTGCAGATACAGTGGAGGTGTAAAAGATAATTAGAGAATCCAGGAGCACCTTCAGGTGAGTTCATTTGAAAACTGAGATCCCATCCGAGAATTTCCAGAAAAATGTAACTTATGGAATTGGCACGAAGAAAGAGGAGCAGTGGGATGTCTGTGCTCATTTGGAGCCAGGCGTGTTAGTGGGAAGAAGAAGAATTACCAGGCAGGCCAAAGGCATTTGGAAAGGACTTTGTTGGGGGGAGTCATTTGTTAACAACCCCCCACGTCCCAGGGGAAGCCTGGAATTGTTGGGGACGGCCTGCCTTCTCTATCCTGTCGCTCCACATGCCACTTGATGACCAAGCAGTTCTCACCAAGACAGTGTAGGAGCGAATAGTGAGCCCTGCTGGGTGAGGAGGGCCTCGTTCTGTTCTGGAATGCTGCCTCCATTTCGTGTCTTGATAAATATCATTAAAATACTCTTCCCTAGAACTCTGAGACACCAGCGTCTTTGGGGTCCCCATCCTCTCCCTCCTGTCTCGGGAGGTCCACTGGGCCTTTCCTTTGCCTGCCTCCCTCTCCAGCTATGTGATTTCATTTCTTCAGTTCATTCCAATTGCCTATGTTCCCTGACTCTTTACATCTTTACCTTCAGTTCTGAGCTTGCTTTTTTTTTTGTAGATTTTGGCTGGGGCTGGGTTTGAACCTGCCACCTCCAGTGCCCTACTCCTTTGAGCCACAGGTGCTGCCCTCTGATCTTGCTTTTAAAGTCTGAGCCCGTGTCCTTAGCTGCCCGTTCTTCACAGGGCTCTCCACGGAATGGGTCTAAAACTCGTGGTCATCCTCCAGAAAATTCTGTACTTCAGTAAATGGCTGCATCTTTCCTGTGGTTCTTACAGAATTATAGGACTCGTCCTAAATACTCCCTTCTCCCTCTATAGGCAGTCAAACTCTACTTTTGATTGACATGATGTATTCTTTGAAAAATGTTTGCAGAAGGGCCATGTCTCTTGCCCTATCCTAGTCCTCTTTTTTCACAGAACTTAGAGAAGTGAAAAATGGATAGGCAGGACAATTTCTGCAGTGGTAAGTAAGGGCCACAGAACAGAGTGATGGGAGAATCACTAGGGCAAGATCACAGAAGTCCTCTCTGAAGAGGTGACATTTTAATTGAGACCCAGTGACAAGGAGTCACCACTACAGATCTGGAGGCAGAGTGTCCTAGACAGAAGGAATGGCTGCTACAAAGACCCTGGTAGAGCTGAGACACAGCACAAGCCCAGCGTGACCAGAGTGCAGAGATGGCAGGATGTGCTTCTCTTCTCCCCCTGACCCCCAGCATCCTAAGAATGGAACTTATGAATGTGTCACCTTACATGACAAAAGGGACTCTACAGGGTTGATTCCATGAAGGATCTGGAGCTAGGGAGTATTCAGGTGAGTCCAGTGTAATCACGAGCACCTTGTAACAGAGAAACAGGAGGGTCATAGTAAGGAAGGAGATGTGAGGATAGAAGCAGAGGCCAGACAGGGAGCGAGAAGGGGGACCCGGGATATGCAGGTGCCTGCAGAGTCACTGTCAGTTACAACCTAGTCTCAGAGACGACATCCATCACTTTTGTAGTTTTCAGTTCACTAAATCTACTTTTCCACACAAAAGAGAAGGTGAATACTGAGAAGACAAGGTCTTTAGAAGCTTTTTTTTTTTTTTTAAGAGACAGGCTCTCATTCTGTCACTCAGGCTGGAGTGCAGTGGTGTGACCAAAGCTTACTGCAGCCAGTGGGCTCAAGTGATCCTTTATTAAGAGAACAGAGGGGTTCTGAAACCGAAAAAGTTTGAGGACTATTGGTCTATACTGTTCTAGCCAATAAATTAAATAGCTCAATTCAAATTAGAGGCAATTTTAATATTCTGCAATTCCTGCATCAACGTGTATTACCCTGAAACTGATTTTTCTATCTCTTAACATAGATTCTGGCAAAGTCTAGCTTCCAGGACATTTTTCAGTTATCAAAAGACCAGTTTAATACTCCTTTGTCATCATATCTGATTTTAACCTCACCTATTCTATTCCCTAGTACTAGCCAAGGATAGGGGACAGGGCATGGTATGTTCTTCATTTCTCCTCTTGCCCCCACACCCTTTGGGAGATGGGTGGGTTTACTTCTGAAAGGAATCTGGCTCTTCCAGTATGTCAGGGCTGGGAGACGAAAATGGGGAGAGGGATAGTTTTTCTTACTTAATTGGCCACGTTATTGAGTCTTCTCAAGCCAGCACTGTCTGGCATCCTTCCTCTTTGCAGTAAGTGCCCACAGGTTGCATCTCTCCTGGGATACACAGCTGGTGCAACCCAAGACCATTTTTAGTGCTACTAGCTGGGTTATCTGCAAGGTGGCCCAAGCCCAGCTATCTTCAGCAGGGTCCACGCAACTTCTAGGTAACTTGTGCATCACTTGTAAATCAAGCAAAAGCCAGCTGCCACTGTTCCCTCAATTTGGCCATCTCTGCATTTTCCTTTCCCCATTGACTAGAGAGGCACAAAAGCAAATCAGCTGACCTGCTGCTGAGTGTCAGAGCTAGAAACTGTCTTCCCTTCTTACCTGTACTGCTGTTCTCTATGATGGATTCTCTACACTCACCCCCATTGCTTGGGGCTTCTCTAGACTCCCCACTTCTATCTCCTGTTCCCCTCTTTTTTCTATTTCAACAGGACAATTTTCTTTCTTCAGTCATATGCCTGTGTACTGCATGGTATGTTGTACATGTACTGCATGTGTCTATATGTATGTATGAAATTCATACACACCCATGACACGTACATGTTCTGGGACATGGCAGACAGAAGATGGTTGATGGTCACATCTCAGCCATCTCTTACGCTCTAGAAAGGTGTATACAGAGGGTGCCAAAAATGTATGTAAATTTTAAGAAAAGAAAAAGCTGTATTCAAATTTTAATACTCAAGTCATGTTTGACTTCTGAAATTACAAGAGATACAAGATAAAATACATAAGGCAACAAATGTTATCAATATATATTAAAATACTCAATATATACCAATAGCACTCAATGTATACTGATAACATTTGTACAGTATATACCAGGTGACAGTGTTATCAGTATACATTGAGTGCTATTGGTATATATTGTGTATTTTAACATATACCAATAACATTTGTCACCTTGCATATTGTACGAATGTTATTGGTACATACTGTCTTCAAACAGGTTCTCTTCTTTGTTTTTGAGGAAATGTCAAGGGGAGATGGCATTAAGGCTAATGTCCTTCAGAAATGCATATTTTCTGCTTGATCACAGATGATACCAAGTCTGCTTTGACTTTTATCTTTACGTGTTAATTGAATCTTACACATACAAGGTCAGACAGTGAAGTTCATGAACTCCTCCTAGAAAAAGTGCTACATACCTCATTGCTGAATATCATTATAGTCACCTTTGAGATGCTCCCCTTGGGAAGCTATGCACTGAAGCCAGCACCTAGTCCAGCCTTCAAAGCAGCTTTGGAGCTCTTTTTTCTGGAATGGCCATCAGAGGTGTCATTGTACGAGGTCTGACAGTTAAGTTTGCAAACTCAGCCAAGAAAAAGTGCTACATACCTCATTGTTTAAATATCACTATGGTCACCAGATGACCAAGGGGAGTGCTTCACAGGTAACTGTAGTGATATTCAGCACTTTCTCTAGGATGAGTTCACAATCTTAATTGTCTGACCTTATATATACAGCATGATGTAGTCAAAGGGAGACGATGTGTCCTCTTTCCGGGAACACAATGAAGGATAGAGGGGAACTCAGGACACAGATACCACTTATTGGGTGTTTTCTTATTTTCTAGGGCTAGCATGAAGCTCTTTCAATGGCGACTTTATTTAACTCTCACAGTAACCCAATGTAGTAGGTATTATTATTATCCCATTCTAAACAGAAGGAAACCAAGGCTTAGAAAATTAAGTAAGTTGCCTATGACAAGTAAGGGGGCAGACTACATTCGACTACAAGGCTCTCAGTAAATTATGTTGATACTTTATTTTTTAAAGCTGTGAAAATACTATAAACTCTTCATGTTTGTTCTTTTCCCCCATGTGGGTAGCAGTAAAAGCCCTAAAACATAACAGGCTTATATGTTTGTGCTGGGGGCAGCTATGAAAACAGCAGCTGGGAGGAGTGCGTCTTGTTTCACAACAGGCTTGGGGAATAGAGGCAGAATGGTAGCTGTTAAGAGGATCCTGAATCTCTTGGGTGGACAAAGAATGTAAGGTCTGACAATTAAGTTAGTGAATTCACCTAGAAAAAGTGCTGTTCCTCATTGCTGAATATGACTTATGGTCACCTTCGAAGTAGTCCTCTTGGGAAGCTGTGCACCAATGCCAGCACCTAGTCCACCCTTCAAAGAAATTCTGGAGCTCTTTTTCTGGAATAGCCATCAGAGCTGTCATTGTATAGCACACAAACCACACAATAATAATGGATGCCACTCAGCAAGACACTGCCACATGTCAACATGAACACAGCTGTGAGACACTGATATACCAAGGTTATAAAACCTTACTGAGTTGTTTGTACAGTACTGCCCATGTCAAGTGCACAGTGGCAAGCCTGTGAACTTAGTGCCAATGACAGGCTTGGTGGTCATCTTGTACAATGACAGCCCTGATGGTCATCTCAGAAGAAGAGTTCCAAAATTGCTTTGAAGGGTGGACTAGGTGCTGGTGTTGGTGCATAGCTTCTCAAGTGAACTACTTGGAAGGGGACTGGAGTGATATTCAACAATGAGGTAATTGGCACTTTTTCTAGGATGAGTTTGCAAAGTTAGTTGTCCAACCTCATAGAAAGCTTGAAGAACCCAAAAGTAACCTACACTGAGCAGTGTTTTTGGAATGTCTTAGCATAACTGCTGCTTAGTAGCCTCATAACTGCTTTCCTGTTTCTAGACTTACCCACCACAGCCCCCCTCCAACTGCATAATCAGTGTGACTAAAATGGAGTAAAACACAAATGGGGCCATGTGTCTCCTATTCTTTAATGGCTTTTTAATCTTTTACCTAGATAAAGTCCTACTCTTTCAGCACGAACCATCTGTGTTTTGGGTTCTTTCCCTGGAAAAATACACGTAAATAGTTTGTGTACAGTTTCTAGGAGGTCACAAACCAGCTGAGAGCCATATGAACTCTCTTAGCCATGGACCTCAGACTTGCCACTTTTAAAGACAGCTTATTCTATCTCTTGTTACTGAACAATATTTATTTTTAAACTGTAATTGCAGTTTTCGTGTGTGTTAAAATGTAAACTACAAAGAAGAGTACAAGGTAATTAATTGCTACTCATATGTTGAGACCTGTCCAGGTTCTGTGACATCATTATAAGTAATAACATCCAGCCAGCCATCATGATAAAAAATTGAACAGTTCTGGTTCTGTGCCTGTAGCTCAGTGGTTAGGGTACTGGCCACATGCACCTGGGCTTGTGGGTTTGAACCTGGCCTGGACCTGCCAAACAACAATGACAGCTACAACTAAAAAATAGCCAGGCATTGTGGAGGGTGCCTATAATCTCAGCTATTTGAGAGGCTGAGGAAGAGAATCGCTTAAGCCCAAGAGTTAGAGGTTGCTGTGAGCTATGACACTATGGCACTCTACCTAAGGCAACATAGTGAGACTCTGTTCTCAAAAAAAAAAAAAATTGAACAGTTCCCAGTTCTTCAGTAATTATTGGAATAGAGTTTTTAAAATTTATTTTTATTTTTTTACTTTATTTTTTTATTTAATTTTTAATTTAAATCATAACTGTATACATTTATGGGGTATCATGTGATGATTTGATATACAGTGTAGAATGCTTAAATCAAACTGATTAACATATCCATCACCTCACTCACTTTATGTGGTAAGACATTTAAAATTTACTCTTAGTTATTTTGAAATATACCCTGGCATTGTGCACGTTACGTGAGATCCCACCAAATGCCCTCCCTCTTCCCACCAATCGCCCTCCACCTCCCCTTTCCTCTGCTTCTTCTCCTCTCGCCCTTGCTAGACTATATTTGTGTTTTATCATTCATATGAGTGTGTGTTTATATATTGGTTTCATAATAGTATTGAGTATATTGAATACTTTTTTTCCTAGTCTTGAGATATTTAATTAAGAAGAATTAATTAATTAATCCAGCTCCATCCAGGTAAACATAAAAGATATGTAGGGGCATGAAAGATGAATATACAAATATGTATATTGGGTTGTTCCAAAATGGAGCAAATTATATGTTTCTGGATTGGAGAATTCAAGTTCATTTTTGTTACTGTTGAATTGCTAACACTTCCCAGAGAAATGTTTAATACCCTGGCTGCTTTCTCTAGAATATTGTTCTGGAACTAAAGGAATTTGATTTGTGGAGAATGTTCCCAGGAATGATTTTAAGTAGAACCACTACATTTTCTAACAAACTGAAAATGTAGATGGTTTGTTGCTTTTTTAAAATTTAACTTAAGCCTAAAAACTGGTTTTGGTGCTTCTATCATGCCAGACTTTATAGCCATGTCCCTTATAAGAATTATCCATCCCTGTAGAAATGTTTTAAACATGCTGGCCTAAACCAAAGGCAAAGTACCAGTGGTACCCAGTGGTTTCTCATGGGAAGGCTTTATTTATTTTTTTGATTTTTGGTTGTGTAGCTCAAGCAAGGTACAGTCTCTGAGTTTTTAGACTTTGTGAGATACACACATAAAATAGCTACTTTTCTAGGGCACCTTTCTTAGTAAGTGGGAAGATGACAGGAATTCCAACTACCTATTTAGGAAGTTGACAGAGAGGCTAGTCTATCTTTTCCTCGGATTAGGTAGGGGAAAAAAAGAAAAGGTTTCTTTGAGAATCTCTAACCATGGATTGGTTGGTCCGTGGCTTGGGATTTGAGATTTTTGTCCACCAAGTCAGCAGTCCTATACTGGGAAATTAGCAAAATAGCTAGTAGATAGTTACCTGTCAAAAGGAAATAAAAAATAATTCTGGAAGGATTTTGACTTACGGATTTTCTTTTTTAATAATCAGAACCCCCACACATACCCACCATGTTTTAAATAAAACAGGCAGCTCGGTGTACGCATGGTATTAATTAGCAAGCTAGAGATTCAAACTACTCAGCAGTTATTTTCAGTACTTTTTAATATTTATGATAGAATCCAGGAAAAGGATAAGCTGTAAGCTTTGACTGATCTAAAATAATTCAGATAACCATTGTGGAGTTTTCCAGGTTGAATATACCTCTACATCATTGAGAGGTTTAAAACAAATGATTGCATTGATACTAATTTATTCATAGTTTAGTTATGGAAGCTTCATTTTTAGAAGTTCTTTTATATGTAACTAAAATTAATTATTGACCCCACATTCCTTTACTAAAATCAAGCACTCATTTTCAGGTTGTATGTAAAGGAAGGCAATTAGAGCTTTCTTATAAGAACTAGTTACATGTAGAAATGCTATAATTATAAAAAAACAAACCCTTCTGGATGTATACATATGCCCTATTGGATAGAGCGTAATGTATACAGATCTTGACTTGTACTTTTTGTATTTTCAGCATTTGAGCACCTTTTAGGATCTTGCTGTGGGATGACTGTATCTTCTTATCATGTGAAATGAATTTAACCACAGATTTCTTTACCCTGATTTCTTTTCTCCTTAAACACCTTCCCCTCTTCTCTTCCTTCTTCTCAGGGGACAAAGGTGATGCACAGTTTTCTTCTGTGGTTGAATCTACACAGAGAGGGAAGTGTTCACATACAACAAATGAGATTTGGGAGGGTTTGGCTGTTCCTGTTATTTAATGATCAATTTTTGGTTTGCATATTGATGATGAAGCCTCATCTTCGGTTAAACTCTGAAAGGTTCCACTCAGGGAAATTTGCCAAATATCAGAGGTGAATTTTTCTGGGAACCAAAGGGAAATTACTGGGTCGTAGCATATAAAGCTATGTCATGTTCTCCAAGATGAAAGTTACTAGCCACATGTGGGCTTTTGAATTTAATTTAGCTAAAGTTAAATAAAGTTGGAAATGTCCACTAGCCACTGTCCAAGTGCTCAAAGGCCACCCATGGTTAGTGGTCAACCACATATGACAAGCAGCTCTAGACCATGTTCAATATCAGAGACGGTTCTATTGGACAGCCTTGGAGTGAAGTCTATACATGGTACCTGTTTGTTATGTTAGAATTTTAAAATCATTTTGGTTTATTTTCTTCTCCACATACAATAAATACAGATAAGAAGCAGAATTTCTATCACTAATTTGGGAAACAGTGAACAGCTCAGAAAAAATTTTTTTTCTTTTTTTTTTTTGGCCGGGGCTGGGTTTGAACCCGCCACCTCTGGTATATGGGGCCAGTGCCCTACTCCTTTGAGCCACAGGTGCTGTCCAACAGCTTAAAATTTTTTAGAGCAAATTTCTACTTTCCTACTAACTTATTTTTTAAAATGATGTGGTGAAGTGAAACATACCAACATAGGGTTGCTAGCATTTTGACACTCTAAGAGAACATTAAGAACAAATTTTGATACAGTACAAAGTTCAGGTATGGATGGGCTGGTGGCGAGTTTAGTCTGTCAAATGGGCAAAGAGCTGGAGAAGATGTCAGAAGTAAAAATGACTGTAAAAGAAACTCAGAGAAAGCAAATTAAGTGAAGAAATCACGTGTCTATTTGGGGCATGCAACTTTATTTTATAATTATGGCATGAATATAAGTTAATCTGGGAAAACTGAGAACCAATAGGAAAACAGTATTAGGGGAAGAGATGGGGGTGGGAGGAACACCAGTGACCCTCTGGTCATTGAAAACAAATCACTGCCATTTATTATCTTCTGCTGTCCTACAAGCAGGTCATAGTCACTCAGCAGTGCAGGGACCAGTGAGAAACGCAGCAAGAGAGATGGTCGTCTAAGAGGAAAAGTGGGTGATGAAAAGCTTCAGCTCTGAGCCATTGGCTTTGAGCCTCAGAATCTCACCCCTGCCTCTTACTACTGTAGGAACACGGCAGATTGTTTAAACTCGGGTGTATCTGTTTATCTGTAAAATAGAGAAACGTGCTATCACCTCTTCCTGTGCTTGTGAGGACTAAGGAATTAAAATATTAAACTCCTGAAAGACCATGTTACCATGTGACTGACCACTAGCAGGTCATACAGGCACATGGCAAGTGCTTAATAAATATCAGCCTCTGTGTTTATTATGTCAGGGAAGCAGACGTTTAAACAAGCCCTTGCCATAAAGTCAGGTGAGTTTTATGGTGGGGTAAGTTCAGTGGTCTATGATAGTATGTGTTGAGGAGGCCTAATTCTTGATATTATTTAAACAAAATGAATTTAGCTCTTGGTAGAATTGGTTTTCATTTAAAATTATACTTTCAGAGTTTCTCCAACCTAGTCTGCTGGGAGTCTTTAAAATTTGTTTATTATCCTGATGTGATAAATGTTTAAAGGGTACAAGATATTGAGTAAAAACCTTGCCCTAATCATTTTAGTAAGTGTCAGAATTCTTTTTCTGATGCTTTATGTTAGGTACCAGGTCACCAAAAAGGTGATAGAATCCTCTCTTAGCAATAATAGCATATAACTAATCACAATAAAGTAAAATCTGTCTTCTAGACTTTTACAAGGTAGTTTAGTTAGGTTTCAGTATACTTATGAAGAATTATTTTTTCCAAATCTTGGGAGCATGATGATGGTATTTTAATAGGGATTGCATTGAACCCGTAGATTGCTTTGGGAAGTACAGACATTTTGACAATATTACAACCTTTTTGGAAGGAAGTATGGAGAATCTTCAAAGAACTCAAATTAGACCTCCCATTTGATCCTGCAATCCTATTACTAGCTATCTACCCAGAAGAAAATAAATCCATTTATCATAAGGGCATTTGTACTAGACTGTTTATTGAAGCTCAATTTAAAATCATCAAAAAGTGCAAACAGCCTAAATGTTCACCAACCCAGGAATGGATTCACAAGCTGTGGTATACCACAGAATACTATTCAGCCACTAAAAAAGATGGAGACTTTACGTCTTTTGTGTTAACCTGGATGGAGGTGAAACACGGTCTTCTTTGTAAGCATCACAAGAATGGAGAAGCAAGAATCCAATGTACTCAATGCTAATATGAAGGCAGTTGATGAGCTAGTAGAGGGTGGGGTAGGGGAGGAGGAAGGGGGATGAAGGCACTTTGTACGGCACACCTCTTGGGGGTAGAACACAATCATAAGAGGGACTTTACCTAACAAATGCAATCAAAGAAACCTAATTCTTTGTAGCCTCAATGAGTCCCAAACAATGAAAAAAACTAAAATAAAGAAGCTAAAGAGACATGACACCCCATCATCCCTGACCCCAGGGTGGAGCTTGTAAGGCAAGGGAGATTGCCCAGAAGGATATTGATTAGATCAAGTGACCAAATCGGAATAGGGAAGGCAGATGATAGGGAAGTATTGCTGTGATGTAAATGTGTGGTGTTGATAACTATGGGGGAAAAAAAGAAGAGGCTAAAGTGAGTCAAATTACAAAATGTTAAGGGCACTGTGTAAGAGCTGAAAGAGATTAAACTCGAGTGCCCACAGTAAGCCATTTGTCTGAGCAGCTTTCATTTCTTTATAATACTAGATTTCTTTTCTTTTTTAAAGGAACTCAGTTGGTCTTAGGTGGCATGAAAGCAGATTCTTGCCTTCATATTTCTCAGGTCACCATAAGGGAAAATGAAGGACCAAATTATTTTTATATTTGTTAATATTAATCGCTTTATACTGTGAAAAATCTCATTTAAGCTAAATAGTTGTGAGAAATGTCTCTAGTTATGAGAAGTCCTCTTCTTTCTTAGAAATTTGAATTTGGGGGTGAGGGGAGTTGAAGAACCTAATGAGTGAAAAGAACACCGTGGTTGGTGAGATGTTCTTGGACTTGGCACCCAGGTATGTCCAGGGCCAGCTTCTTTGTTCTTGACAGCCGTTCCTAATACATACCAACCTGTCAGGATGTTATTAGTGTATTGTTTTGCTTTCACCACAATTTGTGTTTTTAGCAGGAATGTGAACCTGTGTAGAACCTGTGTAGAACTGTAGAACCTCTGTAAGCTGACCACTCAAGAGACTTTAACAGACTGGCCAACATACCGAGGTGGTCCACAGAGCGACCTAGCCCTCCTGTACTGATACGTACATGTGGTACATGTCCAGGCTCTGACAATGAGGCCCATTTGGGGAGGTGATCAAATGGAGGTTCTACTGTACAATTGATACTTGAAATATTGAAGCAGTGGATTTTAGGTATTATAGAGCTTAGAAGACTACCGTGATTATTCAGGGGGCAAAAAAATCAAAAGTTAGTTTTCATGTGGGTTCTACTTCATAAAAAGGTTTTCTTCCCATTTGACTGCACAGTGTACATATTGGACCCTTGTAATAGATTGATTAAGCACACCTGTGTGTCGTCCATCAGCTTATATAAACCATCACTTTAGAGTATTCAAGGGATCAGATTCTCTTTTCAATTATAAAAATAATTAAATGTCTGAGACTGTTGACGAACAGGCAAACTCAAACACATTTGGTTTTCTTCCAGATTCATGAAAAACTACACTACTATGAGAAGCAGAGTCCTGTGCCCATTCTCCCTGGCGCGGCAGCTTTGGCCAGTGACGTAAGTGTGCCTTTCCGAGCCCTACGTGTCTGCTGCAGGCCCGGCCAGGGCAAAACTCGTCCCGGTGCAGACACATGCATGTGATCCTATGAGTGCAAACCAGGAGGAGTTGCAAATGTTTCCAGAACTACTGTCATCACTGAGCTTATGCTGATATTATGCTGATTTCCATTCACTTTCCTGTTCTAAAAATTTTGCCTGTAGGCACCCTCTTGTTCTGCCTTGGTTAACTACGTAATAGAAAGTTTAGGCCGTAAACTCCATGGAGACAGAGAAGCTGTCAGCTGCTGGTGTTCTGAGAAAGTCGCAGGCAAGAGGAATGCTTTGGAGAAATAAAGACAAATGAGATTGCTATATTGCTGACAGTACTAAAAAATGACAGATCCGAGTACAGGAATAAGCCATATGAAATACATAAAAAGACAGAATTGTTTTTAAAATGGATTAGAAAGCATAGTAATGATTTATGGATATTAGACCTTTCCAAATTACCTTCATAACCAAAAAATAAATTTTAGAAGCAGTTGGCATTGATGGAGTATTTAATTTCCTGTAGCTATAATTTTATTTTAAACTTGGGGGCAGGGGAACTAACTCGCTGGTTCTTACTGTTAACTTTCAGATGCGGATGAATTGGGTGCACACCTGGATAAACTATAAAGGGTACTAAGTTGGGCAAGAAATCTGTTCAGGGCAAAGGCTGGTTTTCGTGACATCCCGTAGCGTATTCGCTGCTTTTAAATTATGTCCTTGATTTTGATAAAAACAAGCTGCAATTCAGTGTAGCAAAATATCAGGGCCATGATAAAGTCAAAAAGAAAAAAATTGACCATCTTCAAATGGTTTTCTTTGATATATTTTATATTCTAATTTAGAAAATAAAGCTTATATGATAAATATCCAGATTGTATGCTATTTCATTAGTCTCCAAATATTTTCCCTTTCATTTTTATCAGCAAGGATTATATGTTTCAAGATCAATACTTATAATGAAGACGTTTACTCTTCTATAGTACAGAACCCAAACTTTTGAAGTAGAGGTGAGCAAAGATAATAATAATAGTTCCACGAGTAAGTTGCAAATGCCTCCCAAGAGAGCCTTAAAAACCCCATTTAAACCGTTTGCTGTTTGGGGTTTTGGGAGACATTGTTTATAAACTGATGTAATGAAGTCTCAGTCGTATTACAACAACATTGCTTTATGAAGAAGTTAGAGACTACTATCTAAATGTGATAAACCATAGTATTTTACATAATTTTGTTAGAACGGTATATGTCGACATTAAAATATATTGTGATGTGTTAGTGTGTAAACAGCGCTAAGAACCTTTTGGGTTAAAAAGGTTCTTTTAAAGGTTAAAAATTCTGTAGAAACATTACCTCGGAAAAAAGTAAAGGCAATTTTTGAAAGGTAATGAACGAATATAATTTGCACTGCACCCTTCTTTTAGAGAGACATCCTTTTCCAGAGATCAGAACAGTTATTTTTAGATTTGCAGAAATAGGAAGGGCACATGGAAATTTTGTGCAACGTTTTAAGAAGGGGTTTTAAATAAAAATACATTTATACATTGTGAATCATACACTACATATTTCATATTTGTAATCTTTTTTTTTCCTGTTTGAGTCTTGCTTTTCTTCTGGTGAACCTTATAGCCTCCTTCCGACGGCCAAAAACTGAATTGACATTTTGCTAGGAATGTCTCTTAATGGAGAGTCCGAGGAAGGTTGGAAGTCACAACATTTTGCCCTTTAGTGGAACCAACAAGTGGGGATTCACGATCATTACAGTAGAAGAGTACTGTCAGCGTTTTGGGTACCAGAGTAGTTGTCAACTTATTATAGGTCATTTTATGAGTAACTTGGTTTATATTTAACAGACTTCTTAGGCCACATAGGTAAACATAATAAAAGCTTCAGACCACTCGCTCCATCAGGGGCTTTCTCGTTCTTTTCACCCAGCCCTGAACAGCACAGCTACTGTGAGATTTTGGAAACCCCATGAGTTTCACCACCTCAGTCCAAAGCACTTTTTTGGGTGGGGGGAGGGAGAGAGTGCGGTGTCAAAGCTTGATCCAGGCCTTTTTACAAGTGGTCCTTTGTCTACGTGCACAAGACCATTCCCATAGATGAAGTGCTGAGATTTGCCCTCGTTGCAATAAATCAGAAGGGGGCCTGGCTGATACGATTACTTGATTTGTACTCAGCCAGGAGCCTGGACTTGGGTCTGGACTACTGAGGGCCGAAAAAGAAGAACAGTGTGATTGATGGTCTGTTTTCTTTTGTGCTGACCTCTCCTTCAACACTGAAAAGTAATACCCTTGAGCAAGACAGATCCTCCGTGGTCACACATGGAGCCTCACGCTCTTACTAAGTTTCTTTGTGTCAATGTGATCTCCCTTGCAGCTGGCCGAAGAGCTTCAGAACAAGCCATTAAACAGCGAGATCAGAGAGCTGTTGACACTACTGTCCAAGCCCAGTGTGAAGGTGAGAACATGTGATTCCCATAATAAATACCTTCAAATGGGGCTGCTTTCTGAGCCTGTAGATGAATTTTGTTTCAAGCATCAATTTTCAAGGAAATGTGCTTTCCACTAGTAGATAGTATTTTAATAGCCTCAATCCTTTTAATGAGAAAGAAATGAGCTTTATGCTTTAGTCCTTAAATGAGGATTATCATGTAGCAACAAACTACAAAAACTCTACTTGGGAAGCTCAGAGTTTAAGTTGGCAAATACTGTAATGTAGCTTCTAGGTCATTTTCCTTTTAAATGAAATTAATTATACGCAATATAGACCCTATTAGTAATTTTGTTCAAGTACAGTTTACTTGGCCACTTCATGGTATTCCGGCATGTTTGGCAAATACACCTGTGTATCACTTTAGCATTCCCCGTCATTTTCTCTCGTTCCCCCTCCCCATTTCCTGTCCCTCTGCCAGTTCATGTTTCAAAATGTCATACCATTTCACAGAGCAGAGCCACTTTCCAGTATAAAATACCAGTGAAATATTGATGGACAGACTTCATTTCTCCCTTTCCCATGCTATACTGAGTACATCACTTCTTCCAAATGTGGTTAGTCTGTAGAAGGCATTTCACAACTTTTCTGCTGTTAAATTTGAAGATCAGTAATGCACTAAATTCTGTAATATATGCATTTTAGACTCAATACTGCTTTAGTTGTATACTGTTCTATAAGTCAGAATTACATATGGATTATATAATTGTGTAATTAAAATTAAATTTTGTATTAAAATTATCAGTTTACTTATGATACTGGTAAGCCTATGTAGAGTATTGGGTGAAAATTCAACCTAGATGCAAAAACTGGTTTCTACCTTCTTTGTGGAATACCCTTTAGAACCATATTATATTTGGTCTGAAATTTATATTCAAAAAAAGAAGAGTATTAAATAAGAGATGAAATAAAAACATGCGTGGACTATAATATCTAATCCCTATAAATAAATTCCAGTATATGAATATATTATTTTAAAGGGTTAGTGGTGTAGGATTAATAATAAGAGGGTACTGGTGTGTACTGGTTCAGGAGGTTAATGAAATTTTAGTCCTAAAAGAACAAGGATCAGATTAGTGCAGAAAAGTTGCTTGATATTAAAGACAAAGTGTGCGAAAAGTTCAGAGAAGGAGATTCTTAGCCAGAGACTGCTCTGAAGATTTCTTCATTTGGTCTTGACTACCCCTGAGAGGTTCATATTAGCCAGAGCAGGCTGAGGTTAGCTGTGAGAATCGCGTTCAACTCCTTTTTGAGATTATCCTCTTAGTTCAAGAGTATCAGAAATTAAAGAAGCATGTTTCAGACACACACAAAAAATGACTTTGGGTATTCTGTTCAAGAATGTGGAAAATGGAACAGCTAATACTAAAGAGATTACATGGGATTGGCATTTGGCTCAAGAGGGAGGTATGACATTAGAGGGTATTATGAAGGGCCGTTTGATAAAATTTTATAATAATTGGACAGTTAAATTTTATTATGTGGAAAATATTTTCATTGGACACTTTTGTTTATTTTTCACATTTGTCTAGCAGCATGACTAAAGAATGGGTGAGAAGTCAGCATGAAAGATGTATCTTCAAGAAATATGTGTAGAAAGATAGACAGATAAGATTCCAGACGTGTGATGCTGCAGTTGGCGGGGCGGTTCATAGCTAGCCAGTCTTGGGAAGAAAAAAATCTTTGTTCTCTTTCTGACCTAACCTTTAACATTGCTTTCCTTGAAACCATTTATATTAACTACCATCACTTTGAATCTCACTTCCATAATTACTTTAAGAAGTTCATTCCCAAATAAATGTCAGACTATTTCAGAACACAGTCAGCTAATCCCCTTTGTCCTAGGAATAAAATTTGGGTTTTTGTTTTTCTTTTAAACAGAAGCAAGGTACAGGGGTCGTTAGTTGAACTGACAGAATATGAAAAACATAATTCTGGCATGTTAATCTAAATATTTTCTTTAATTTTTAGCGGATTAGTGAAATTACTTACTTTTTAAAGATTGCTATTTCATTTTAAATATTTAATTCATAGTTCAGAAAAGAAACTTGAGATATACAAAAAGATCTCACACCGAATATGTGTGAATATATATACACACACACACCAACAAACAAATACTATATATAACCCATTCTGGGGAGGTCATACACATGTTACACAGATCTGCCAACTCTTTCTGAAAAGTGTGGTAACTTTCTTTGGTCATTTGTAAATGTCACTAGACACAGATCTTCATTCATTAACTTTTAGATATTTATTGAATGCCTAGGGTTTGCCAGGCATTGGGTTATAGAAAATATCCATCGATGAGTGAAGGTGATAGGAGAAACGTTAGATTAAAAAATAAAAAAGGGGGAACCTGGGGGATGATGTGGAGCACAAGGGACTTGTGCTCAGTTCCAACTTGAGAGGGGCGGGTTGAAGAAAACTTGACATGGGAAGTGGCCTCTGAGTTGAGACCTGAAGGTGGAGTTGGAGGTAACCAGAGAGGGGCAGATGAATGGGAAATGGGTCAGGGGTAGGATATGAAAAATGAATGTTTGGGGTACAGGTAATAAATAGTATGTGAAGTCCCATGAGGAAAAAATCTTCAGTTTGAGGATGCAGAGGTACCCAATAAATTTAGTATGGCTGAACGGCTGTTTGTGAAAGATGAAGAGGTGAGGATGAGGCTGGGAGTGAAGCCTTCTGAGTAGGGTTTCCCGGGACAGACTGAGCTGTGTCTGCACGACCAGTGTTTATTGTACTAGCCTGTCTTTTACTCTCAGTTGTTTCCCCATTGAGATGTTAAATTACATGGCCACATTAATTATCAGCTTATTAGAAGTTTTGGATTTCATCCAACTGGAAAGCCAGTCAAAGGATTTAAAGAGGCAAGTGATACATCACTCACTCCTCATGTAATCTGCAGATCAGGTTTTGGAGGTAAGGGGGGGGTATAGGATGGGAGGAATGGAATTTGGAGGGAGCAAGGCCTGTTGGGAGCTGGTGGGAATAACTCAGATCCATGGTTACGGTCCTAATGAAGGAAGTGGAGGCAGTTGGAGTGACTTTTAGTACGTGGTGTTGGGATTCATGTGGACGAGAATAAGAAAAATCCCTACTAGAATGAACTCCAAATAGATTAAAGGGTAAAAGGAAATTGAACCCTAAGATTATTTTTAGAAAATAAAAGAAAGAATATTAGGAGAAAATTTTATAGTCATGTGATCATAGCATAGAGAATTGTTCACAACCATGGAGACAGCCAGAAACACACACACACACACACACACACACACACACACACACACACTTTCACTCATAAAAGAAACAGTTTTTACAAAATACAGCCATGAAGTTAGAAGGAACCTTTTATTTATGTTTGTGATTTGTGTATTTGTCTTTAGTAAGATGTGATAGATAATTGGTTACTTTCACTTTAATTTTACCATTTATAATGTGACCTGATAAAAGACTTAAAAATAAACAGAAATATTCTTTTTTGATAATACATAATTGGGTTTTTCATTCAAGCTATAGAGAAAGTAGAAGCCCCTCTCCTTGTTCTATAGACAATGATGAAAACAAGCCTGATTGTTTTGCTCCGATTTTTAAAATTTCTTCTGTGGATTGTGGGCTTATATACTTTTCACTACAATAGCAAAGTATATTAAATATACATTTCCCCCAGGGTCATAGAATGCACTCACTTTTTTTTGAGACACAGTCTTACTTTTTTGCTCTTGGTAGAGTGCAGTGGTGTCATAGCTCACAGCAACCTCATTGGGCTCAAGCAATTCTCTTGCCTCCGCCTCCCGAGTACCAGGGACTACAGACTCCTGCCACGACACCGAGCTAGTTGGAGATGGGGTCTTGATCTTGTTCAGGCTGGCTCAGACTCATGAGCTCAAGTGATCCACCTACCTCAGTGCACCCACTTTTTGATTTAAACATTTGGGTATTTTGTTGACTTTCCTTTGCATCGACATGCTTATTTATTTCACGTATCTCTTATAGGTGGTCCTCTCTGTTATTTCTGCTATTTAAATAATGCTAGGCTGCACATTTTTTGTATATTAGAGAATTTTATGGAATGTTAGATCAAACCATTTTTATTAGGTTGATAAGTTGTTTGTTGGATCACATCTAATACTTGTGCATTTTAAATTTTTGATCATTATTCATTATTGCCAGCTTCTTCTTGAGGCAGATTCTCTCAATCAATATACAGTACCTGCAGTAAAGCTCATGAGAAGGGCTGTTTTCCCATGCAGTTGTAATCAACATGCCATTAGTTGAACACGCTCTCTATAACTAGTGTTCTTTTTTAGTTTTGCTAGTTGATCATCCCTGGAACATACACTACATGAGAGCAGGGTATAAAAATTCCAGACATATCGTGAGCTTTCAAGGAGTACTGTATCATTGACTAAAGATCAGTAAAAATTTTGTGTTTTTCTTAATGAATTACGAGTGACGTGAGAATATAAAATCATTATTATCTATTTCTCCTTAGTTTTTTCTTTTAATCTTACCCGAGTTTTCCAGGATCGTAGAGAAATATGTACCTTTACATAGTGAAGTTTGACATTCTTTTCCCTTACGACATCTGGGCTTCAAGTGACCTCATTATAACTGCATGAAAGTTGTTTTCTGTTGGCTTATTTAAAATTTCGTTTCTTCAATTTTGAAATCTTTCATCGATGTGAAAATTTGATATATAGAATAAGGTGTGGTTCTAATTTTTTTTTTTTTTGAAGTGGATAGTCATTTTCTCATAATTTGAAATATCTTTATTGTATACCTGACTCTGTTTTGAGTTCTTGCTTTGATTGCTGTTAATTTTGCTATGTCGTTATTACTTACAGCATGATGCTTGCTAAGGCCAAATTCCTATCATTATTCCTTTTTGTAAATTTCAAAACATTAATCAGGGGGCTACAAGCATTTCTGTTACACAGATACCTTATATGATGCTTTGAGTCAAAGTTTTTGCTGTGCCATTACTAGGATAGGGTACATTGTAGCCAAAAGGTAATTTTTTTAACCCTCATATCTCTCACCCTCCACTGTTCTTAGTTTCCAGGTCCATTATACCACTTCATGACTGCATATACCCCTCGTTTAGTTCCCCTTTAGAAGTGATAATACATGATATTTGGTTTTCCATTTCTGAGACGCTTCACTTGGGGGAATGGTCTCCAGTTCCACCCATATTGCTGTAAAGGGAATATTTCATGGCTTTTTATGGCTGAGTAGGGCTCCTTGACACTTATCTACCACCACTTTCTTTACGCACTCATGAATCGATGGGCACTTAGCTTGATTCTCCATCTTTGCTATTGTGAATTGTGTTACAATAAACATCCGAGTGCACGTGTCTTTTTGATAAAATGACTTTATTTCCTCTCTGAGTAGGTCCCAGAGGCAGCATGTAGGCTGCTTTCTAGTCTGCCATCTTGGTCCATTCCAGTCAGATTCCTGTGATTATTCTTGAAAATTCTTCCAGAAGAAATTCGAAATCTTCTAAGAAAAAAAAAATCTCATTGGGATGCACTTGAATCTTCCAATAAAAAAACATGGTAGTTTATATTTTGTGTCTAATTGTTCTTTATATAAATCTGGAATATTTCCAGCTAAGTCTGTTCCCAGATCCAGTGTGTGTATTGTGTGTGTGCTCACATGCACATGTATGTGTGTTACATATCTGTACACATGCATGTATACATAGGTATAAATTGATTTTTCCTCATCTATATTTATTTTTATCAGATATTTTCGACTAAGCATGTCGTTGGTGTCTAGTAAAGGAATTGATTTTTAAAAATATTTATCTTATACCACCTTACTGAAGCTTCTCATTTCTTCTGATTTTCAACTAATTCCTCTCTCTCTTTTTTTTTTCATTTTGGCCATGCATAAAGTCATATCATCAATAAGAACATTTTGTCTTTTCTTTTTTAGTATTTATAGATTTTTTTTTCCCCTCTCTAACTTACTGCCTTTGTTCGTCCTGCAGGAAAAAAATGTTCAAAACTGTTGGTACGAAAGGATATGCTTTTGTTTTTCAGTACTTCAGTGGCGAGACTTCTGTGCTTTCTATTACGAAAGTCATTGTCAATTTCTGATTTCATACAGCATGCATTATAAATACTTATTTCATAAAGTTCTCTTCTCTCATCATTTTTTAAAATAAATCAGGAATATGTTCAATTTTGTCAAATCCCTTTCTGGTATTTATTAAAGTGATCCTAAAAGATTTTTTAAAATTGTGAGCATAAATAATGAACATAGATTTATACTGGTAGAACATTTCAGTTCTTAGCGGTTAAAACTTCTTTTTGATGAAGGAAGAATCATATATTTGATTTTCTCATATGTTACATCAGTATTTTTAAAATTCATCCTGAGGCTAAAGTTGCATTGTAGTTTTTTTATAGATTCTGGGCAGGCTTTGTGTTTGGGGTTGTGATACTTTTGAAAAAGAAATTGAAAATCTGTTTTGTTTTTTTTTTTCCCCTGTGCTGTAATGCTATGACACAGAATAATACAAGTCTTCTGTATAGCCATTTGGTCCTCGTGACATCTTTGGGGACATTTTTGACATTTCCTTCAATTTCTTCCATAGTTGTTGATTCATTCCAGTTTTCAGCCTCTTTGAATTTTTTTATTGTGTATGTTTTCCTGGGAAAGTTAGGATTTTTAAAAAGATTTCCCAATAGATTGTAGCGGCAATTTGCATTTAATTCTCTCATGTCTTAACTTACCTAATCTCTCAAAAGAACTGGCTCTTTATTTACCAGTTATATTTTTCTAATTTTTTCTTCTTTTACTTATTTCACGCTTGTTTAATTGCAAAAGCATTTAAGAATATGTGATGTTCTTTTAAGTTTTGATCAAATTCCACAGACATTTTTTATGGCATATTAGCAGTGACATTAACTCCTTAATAGTCTGCAGTAGATTTTGGTAACTTTGTTATTCTGTCTTATTTAAATCTGCTGAGTTGTTTGGGTTTTGTTGCTAATTTGGTCAGTTTTCCTGAATATACTCTAGCTATAAAAAAATGTTAGTTTCTTATTCAATGATAGTGCTCTCCAAGTTGACATGCAAAGTTAGATATACAAAGTAACTATCAGAATTAAGAATTATTATACCTAATTATAATAGCTAATAATGCCAAAAATAACAAGTATTTACTATGCAGCAGGCTTTTTTGCCATGTACATTCATGTACTTTTCATTATACACACCATTATGAAACCCTATTTTTTTCTATATATACATATTTTTTTCAGGATTTTTTTGTTTGTTTGTTTGTTTGTAGTTTTTTGGCTGGGTCCAGGTTTGAGCTTGCCACCTCTGTTATATGGGGCTGGTGCCCTACTCCTTTGAGCCATAAGCACCGCCCATTGTGAAACCCTATTAAGTAGGTATAAATATTAACTTTCTTTTAAAGACTAAGGAAACTAAAGAGCAACAACTTGTATCCCAAAATGAAACTGGACATTTAACAAGTTCCCATGTGTTTGTGTCTTGTGTTCTGTACCCGACAAAGAATGCAAGTATTTCTTGTTTGACTCTAGCACACTGCATTGTGCTGGCAACAGGGGCTCCCAGTAAATTGAATTTAATGTACATTATTATATGTTCAGAATTTTTATTCCATCATAGTGTTTTTGGTCCTCTTATGTAAGGTAATTTTGTCCATTCATATACCCTTCAAATTCTTCTCTCATGTTCTTTAGTTCACAAGAATATAAAATTGCGATTTTGTTCATTTGACTCTTTAGGGATCTTTCGCTTTAGAAGAGCAGCAACACTTTTTCTATATAACCTGCTACCCTGAAGTCTTTAATTGTTAGGAAATGACTTGTCATTCTCTCACAGTAGTCTCACTGGAGAACCGTCTAAGACGGAAACATCATACCTAACATGAATTGATCAGTTAGTTGCCAAATAAAAAATTCATTATTATTAGTTAATAATGTCTCCAGAGTCCAGTCCAGGAAAATCAATGAAGCATAGAAGAAACAACAGATGGGGAGAAAAGGTGAAAGTGAAAAGATGGATATGATAGAGTGTGACTGCTTCCTGCATGATGACGAAGGAGCCAAGGCAATAAAGTTGGTAGCATTAAGGAGCATTGATGGAGGGACGTTGGTCTATACAGAGACTTTGTTTCTAGGGAAGAAAAGACAGTCGTTAATAAATCAGAACCACCCCTGAGCATCAAATTGCCACATGAAAGGCAAATGAACTTGTATGAGTCATTCTGGGGGCTCCCACCTGATAAAACAATGAGTGATGTCATCTCTAGAACATGTTATTGTAATTTAGGAAGTCAGGAAAATTTGGTAGATTCGCTAAAAGGCAGTCAAATCAGAGGATTTGTTATCATTTTTTAGCTTCTAAGCATTCACTCAACAGAATTACTCATTGCCTGAGCTTGCAGGATGAGTGAGGCTTCAGTAAACCATGTTGAAGGAAAGTGTTAAGCTTCCTTCTGGAGGGACAGATTGATATTACTCATCCTTTTGAGATGGACACTTAATTCTGTACACCTGACAGATACTTGGAACTCCAGGGGGTCCCAGGCAGTGAAAGCTTGTGAGCCTGATTAGTTATAAGTGTTAGTGTTCAATTTCCTGCAGATTCTTCTGAGCAACAGGTAAACCCATCAGTCATGATTGGTTCTTATGGCATATGGAAACACAATTTCATTTTAGCCTTGCCTTTTGAAAGGAAAACCTGTATCTTGGAGAATAAAATCACCTCAGTTAAAATAGGATAATGGAATATAAAAGTCTTTTGAGAAGTCCAAAATAAAAAACATTGCTTAAACACCAGTGCTGGCAAGAAGAAAGGTAATTAAAGATGATGAACTTGATATGTAATTATTTTGGAATCCAAACATGGAAATGAATACAAAGCTAAGGAGACACAGATATAGCTGTGTTCTTAATATTGCCTATCCATTATAATAATTGCCTTATTTTCAGATATTTTCATTAGCACTCTCTATTATTCTCACTATGTACGAGATGGATGGTTACCACGGAGATGGAGACAGTGGACATTTCTGGTGTTCTTCATTCCCCTGCATAGACTCATCTTCCCACTTGCCATCATTTTCCTCCTGGGTCAAGACTCCCTGTAACATTTCTTCCAATCTACATCTGCTGGTGATAAATTCTTTCAGCTTTTGCATGGCTTTTTAAAAAACGTCTTCATTAACTCTTCCTTTGTAAAAGACATTTTTGCTGGGTATGGAATTTTACATCAACAGTATTTTTCTTTTGTGTATTTTAAAGATATTCATTTTCTGACTTGCATTGTTTTTCATGAGAAATGCTGTCACTTTTTTTTTCTTTTACATGAGTGTTTTTGTTTTTTTTTTGTCTTTCAGTGATTTTAAGATTTTTCAAGCAATTGGGGGTTATTTTATATTTTTTGTACCTGGGCATATTGAGCTTATTGAACCCATGAGTTTTTTGTTTTTTTTAAATAACATTTGTAATTTTTTTGCCACATTTCTTCAAATTTGTTTTAGCACAGCTCCTCATTTTCTCTGGAAATGCCAATTACGTGTATGTTGGGCCCTTTAAAGCTGTCCCAGTGCTTACTAATGTTTTGTTCATAATTTTTCAACCTATTTTCTCTCTAAATAATTTCTCTAAAACTATGTTTTAGGTAGTTTATATTGCTTTATGTACAAGTTTACTTTTTCTTTTGCAGTGTCTAGTCTGTGTTAGTCTCAGTGTATATTTTTTTTCGTTTCTTATGTTATATTTTTCATCTCTAGAAGTTTGATTTGAATCTTTTTTTACATATTCCATATCTCTCATTCAGTCTTTCCTCTGGCTTCTTTGAGAATTTGGAATATAGTAACTTTTAATTTCCTTGTCTACAGTCTATCTGTGTAATTTTAGGATTTAGTTTTATCTAGTCCTATGTGTAATTTTAGGATTTGGTATTATTGCTACATTTCTTTGGTTTTCATTATGGGTAGTACTTTTTGCATGTCTGGTAATTTTTGATTGACTACCAGTCATTGTGACTTTAATGTTCGATATTTTTGTATTTTTATAGATAACATTCTTGACCTTTGTTTTATTACATTGTTAATTTACTTGGAAACATTTGATCCTTCAGAGGCATATTTTTAAGTTTTGTTAGTTGAGATTATAGCAGTGTTTAATTTGGGGCTTATTTTTTCCCACTATTGAGTTAGTGCCATAATTCTCCTTAAAGCCTGTGAATTACAAAGTTTTCCCCTTTCAGTATGGAGAACATTAACCATTCTGTTGTGTGAACATCAGAGTTTCTCAGTCTTGGAGCTATTGACATTTTGGGGCTGGATAATTGCTTTTTTGGGGGGGGGGAAGGGGACTGTCCCTGAGTGCTATCAGATATTTAGAAGCACCCCTGACCACTGTGCACTATATGGCAGCAGCAGCATTCCAATGATAACCAAAAATGTCTCTAGACATTGCTGGACGGCTCCATGGGAGTAAAATTTGCTCTCAGTTGAGAATCACGGCTCTAATCCTTTTTGGTAGTTCTTAACATGCATGCTATAGCTGAGGTCTTTGTTCAGGACTCAAAGGTCTTTGCTCAGCCTCTTACAGATCTCCAGAGACTTTGCTGCTGTCTTTTCTCCAATAGAATTTTAGCCACTTGATCTTCCTGGATTCTCAGTTCTATTTTCACAGCCACAGACAGCACTGGGTTTTGTCTGGGTTCCTTCTCTTCTATCACAGCCTGGAAACTCTGGACTGCACGTTGGGGCAGTTTGGGGCTCGCATTGTTTCCTGCCTCTCAGTGATCATTGTCCTTTGTTGCCTGGCGTCCACTGTCTTTTTTTTCCTCATTATTCTTACTTAGTTATTTTCAGGTCAATCATTTTAACTTTGCCTTGGCCCTCATCGTTATTCTTGAAAGGTACTTTTGCTGGATTCACAATTCTGGACTGGCTTTTTTCAAAACACTTGCAGATAATTTTAACTATCCTCTGGTTTCCATTACTGCTGCTGATTAGTCAACTGTTCATCAGTTTTTTTCTTCTTCTTGCTGATGATCTGTCTTTTTCTCTCTGGTTATTTTTAAGATCTCTTTGCCTTTGCCAATGTGCAATTCCACTATGATGTATCTAAGCTTAGGTTTCTTTTATTTTTTCCTGTTTCGTAAAGGATATATTGGGCTTCCTGAATCTTCAGACAATCTCCCATCAATTCTCAGATACTTTATCATCTTGATACTGTTTATTCTTTCCCTTTGAAACTCTTGTGGGACACATAAAGCACCAACCTTAAAGGAAAAATACTTTAATTGAGCTCATTGCAATCAAGATCTTTTATTGATCATAAAACACCAATAGAACAGTGGAAGTGCAAGCTACCAAATGGGAGAATATATTTGTAGCACATATAACTGATGAAGGGCTGCTCTAGTTTACTATAAGGAAGTTACAAGACACATACAATGGAAAATGTGCAAGGATCTTGAAGGAGCATCTCACAAAGAAATAGATAGACATGCCCAACAAACATGAAAGAAAAATGAAACTTAATGAAATTTTCAACCACAGAAGACTCCAGCACACACTCAGAATGGCCAGTTTGAAACTAGTATTATAAAATGTTATGGAGCATGTGATGCAGCTAGAAGTAGCAGAGAGTGTTGGTGGGAGGATAATTGGACAACTGTCTCTGTCTACTAATGTTGAATATACTCAGGATAACAAATGACCCACACATTTCACTCTTAAATATACTTCAGTGAAAACATTTACGGCAGCATTCTTTATAACAGCCAAGAACTAGAAACTACCTGAATATCCCTCAAAGGCATAATGGGTAAAGAAACTGAAATATTCCTGTGTTGGAGTGCTGTGTAATAAAGGAAAAGGAGTGCCCCCTGCCACCACAGAACTGCATGGGGCAGTTCTCACTAACTTAATGTGAGGGGGAAAATAAATACTTAGGTAATTTATGTAATTTTCAAATACAGGCAAGATTGTCTCCTTGGGGGTGGGAGATAGAGGGCATAATGTAGCTTAAATAGGGCTTATTGGGGTTCACTTAATCTTGTATTTCTTGATAGGGGGGTGTTCACATGGTATATTCATTTTTGAAAGCTCATGCTTAGACACTTATGCTTTGTACTTTTGGAATACATGGTATAATGGTTTAAAAAGTTTAGTTAAAAATAGATGCGATGTCTTTGCCATCTTAAAGCTTCTGTTTCAGTTGATGGCAAATACTAAGCACATGAACTTAAAAATGCATATAGGATTATAAATTATAAACATGTGTAAAGGCAAAGAACAAGGTGCTATGAGATTAAGTAATCTAGGGACCTGCTTTTATGTGGATGGTTTGACCAGACCTCTATGATAGAGAATTATTTAAGGTGAAAGAGGAGAGGAAAGGTATAAGGTAAGGTTAGAGAGTATATAAGACTTTAAAGACATGCTGAAGACTTCTGTCTTCATCCCAAGGCCAGTGGGCAGCCTTAGAAGGGTTGTTAGTAGCCAAGTTATGTGACTTAAGTACTCTGGCTACACTGAGAATCACGGGTTTGAAAATGGGCCAAAGATGAATGCCCTGGCCTGTTTAAAGTTTATTGCAATGTTCCCAGCAAAAGATCCATGATCTAGACCAGAGGGCTGCCAACTTTTTATATGAAAGGTGTCTGTTCCACTTACTCAACTTTGCCAATGTAGGGTGACAGTAGCCATAGATAAGACAATATATAAATACACATGCATGGCTGGATTCCAATAAAACTTTATTATAAAAAACAGGTGTCATAGTTTGCTATCACTGATCTAAACTACAGAGATGAAGAACAATAATTTAGATATATTTTTTTTTATTGTTTTTTTTTTTTTTTTTGAGACAGAGCCTCAAGCTGTCATCCTGGGTAGAGTGCCGTGGCATTACAGCTCACAGCAACCTCCAACTCCTGGGCTCAAGCGAGTCTCCTGCCTCCGCCTCCCAAGTAGCTGGGACCACAGGCGCCCGCCGCAACGCCCGGCTATTTTTTGGTTGCAGCCATTATTGTTGTTTGGCGGGTCCGGGCTGGGGATTCGAACCCGCCACCTTAGGTGTACGTGGCTGGCGCCTTAGCCGGTTGAGCTATAGGCGCCGAGCCATATATTTTTAAAGTAGATTTCTTAGCATATAGATTGAATGTTAGCATAGGTGAGAGGAAAGGCTTCAAGGATGATTTCTAAACTTTGGTCTTGAGTAATTGGTGGACAGTTGTGTTGATTAGAGATCAAGTTCATAGAGTCTGAAACCCACTCATCTCAAATAGTGAACCGTGGCATGTCAAAGTTCCAGTGTTCTCCTTATCTTTAGTCTAGAAGTACTTTTATTCTTTTCCATGCATATTAGTTAGCTATTACACAAAAAATTAAAGTGAGAAAACAACCAAAGAACCAATTATTGATCAGTCTTGTGATCCCGTGTAATAGGAGAAAAAGTAATGGGAAAGAAAAAATATGGACTACTCTCAGACACCTATTGATTCATTGAAAATGTATCTTGATCCTCATATTCTCTCATTCTCCAAAAGTAATGCCCTTTCACCCTTGTCCCCCACTGCTGCCCTTATAAGGATAAACCAGAGAAGGTACAGGTTATAGGGAAATCTTACACAGATTCTTGTTATATATTAATGGCATTGGGATGGAGGCGGCAGCTAAGTAGAGCCACCGTCCACTGTTGGACAAGTTCTGCTTCTCAGTCCAGATGTAAGAGGCACCTTTTCAGGCAGTTGCCTTAGTACCATTGCTATTGAAGCCAAACACGATGTTGATTTTCTTTATAGTTTGATATGGTTGAAAATTTGTATTTGATCAATACATTTGTGTATATTTTTTACCAACCTTTCAATTTATAGGCTTTGCTCTCTGTACATGACACTGTGGCTCAGAAGAATTATGACCCTGTGTTGCCTCCTATGCCTGAAGATATTGACGATGAGGAAGACTCAGTCAAAATAATTCGTCTGGTTAAAAATAGAGAACCATTGGTGAGTTTTGGTCTACATTTTGTACCCAGATATGATTAGATACCGTGTTAAAGCCAAATCTGTTGGACACAGACTGTGTATACCTCTCCTGAAAATGAACTTCCTCTGTGATCTCAAACTTCCAAACAAATGGAACATTCATGTCCAAAGAATATGATTTAGCAAAATGAAAATGATTCCAGGGTGTTCAGCATGGCCCCTGGGTGAAGGGCTCTTCTACAACTTGAACTTGAACTTGGAACTGAGAACAATGCAACCTAAAAAATTGTACCCTAATATTAATTTGAAATTGAATAAAATGACAGGCATTCTACTGGTTATAAATAGCAGTAATTTTGAAAATGTGATTTATTAACATTTGTACCAGAGAGCATACCATGCACTGTGTATAGCTGATTCAAGATTAAATGTTACAACTAAAAAAAAATTGCTTTTGGCTATGATAATACAACTTTAGGCTATTTTATATACTTCACCCAGTTTCTTCTTAAATTTAAACTCATTTCCAGCAGGTCCAACTAAAATGTTTGATAGATCCAAATGAAGTAAATATCTAATTTCTTTGATAAATATTTTGAAGGCATTTAGTCAGGAGGTGTGAAACTTAAATCTGTTTAATGTGATGGCATGTTTTATCTGTTTTTAAAAAATAGATTTAAAAAAAACTTCATAGAAAAAGAGGACATCTCTAATAGGATGAAAAAATTTCCAGAATTATTTCCTAGGTATTCTTAAAAAAAGCATTAAGATTGTAAGTGTCCTTTTAAAGATATTGGGAGTATGTAATCAAGTGAATAGAATTACATGTCTTGAAACTTTCCTCATCCAAATGTGTAATTAAATGCATTCCCTTCTCACTTAAAGGTAAACTAAGATTATTGGGTGAATCAATTTAAAGTTTGAAAAAGGGAAAATATTTATTTTCAAACACTTGTCACTGAACATTTGTCAAGTAGCAATTGTCAGTTTGGGGAGGTTATGGGAGAGGCCACAGGACCACAGGAGCAAAACCAAACGCACATGGAGAGAAGATTAAGAGTCAATAGCATCTTTAGGAGAGCCAGTCCAAGGAGTGAGAGTCAGAAACAGGCAAGGTGAAGGAAGCCGAAACACACTCCTGTCAAGCGATGGTCAGGAAATGCTTACTAGACAATTCACGGGAAAGGCTGTAAGATCAGGCAACAAAGGAGTAGGTTACTGGTGTTATTTAAGAATATAAGTAGTGACGTGAATAACAAACTTGCTCCCACCCTTGACTTCAGTTGGAGTTGGCTCATTCTTTGCCCCATAACCTACAGCAGCAAGTCACTTGTCATCTCAGCATTCAGAGGGCAATGTACCTCTTGGGGAGCATTTTGGATGTCAGCTGAGATATAATGTATTTGAATGCCATAAATGTTCTGAAACATTATGTAAGCTTTGTATAAATGTCACATAGAATGGTTCAGGTAGAAGCTAGAGTACCTCTACTCAAGGAAAGAATGGTTACCTGGGAGAACAGGCAGTGAACACAGGTCTGGTAGGTATTTGGAAAGGAAAATGTGTGATACTTTGAGGGGAAGAATCGAAAAATTGAAGAGAATGGGAAAAATGGTGGTCAGGATTCAAGAAGCAGAACTATCCACCTTCCCTTTTGAGTTTGGAGCAATTTACATTTGTTTTATTAAGAAATTAAGTGTTGGCTCGGCACCTATAGCTCAACCGGCTAAGGCGCCAGCCATGTACACCTAAGGTGGCGGGTTCGAATCCCCAGCCTGAACCCGCCAAACAACGACAGCTGCAACCAAAAAATAGCCGGGCGTTGTGGCGGGCCCCTGTGGTCCCAGCTCCTTGGGAGGCGGAGGCAAGAGACTCGCTTGAGCCCAGGAGTTGGAGGTTGCTGTGAGCTGTAATGCCACGGCACTCTATCCAGGGGGACAGCTTGAGGCTCTGTCTCAAAAAAAAAAAAAAAAAAAGAAATTAAGTGTTAATTATCGAGAAATTAAATTTTAGAAAAGATGAAAATGAGATTCTCTTCATTGGTGGACTTTGATTCTAAATTCTCCATGTTTCTTACATGGATTGTCCTCTTTTTAAGCAAGAGGACAAACTTTGGTATTATAAGAATGACCCTAGGTGCTGACTTAAATTGCACATTTCTGGACTGTCCCCTAAAGAATATGTATCAGCAGGTTTTTGCTGGGGTCTGGGAATCTCAATTTTTAGAAGTATCTCAGCTGTTCTCAATGCAAGTGCTTGGTAGACCACACTTTAACCCTGAAATTGACTGTGCCACTGTCTTAAGGAAAACTTACAATAGTGTCAGTTTATAGGAGATAAAATTTTTATTTAAGATCATGATAACCCAGTCTCAGTGGTCCCCTTTCATAAACTAATTTACAAACATAATAGTTAACAAAAAGTCTTCTAACCTGAAATTCTCTATTTTTGGTCAAAATCACAGAGTAAATTTAAACTAATTACGTAAGAAAATGTGTAAGTTTCACCAAGTGACTGTGATAATTGAGGTTTTGAAAACAAGATAGAAATAAAAGCCTTCAGGAATGGAAAGTTCAAAGTAAAGCGTGAGTCAAGTTGGTAGTATTGTATAGAAAGTGAGAGATTGTTTATTCGTAGTGTTTTTTTTTTCCTGATGGTTAATTTGAGATTTAATTTTTTTAATTTTTTAAATTAAATCATAGCTTTGTACATTGATGCATTCATGGGGTTCAGGGTTCACACCATTATCAGATACCTTTCGTAAACTGTTATATCAAAACGAACGAATCTTTTTTGCTTTCACGTGACAAGGGAACAGCTTTGATATGGGAGGCGTGACATGCATTTATTTAGCAAATGTGAAAGCTTTTTTAAATGAATATTCTTTTTCGCCTTAATTTACTCAATGAACAGACCCAATCACCTTAGAAATGATTGATCGGAGTGCATATCTTCAAAAAGATTTATATAGGCAAGACCTAATTAGAAATAATTTTCCTGAATGAGCTGAATTGTTTCATTAGAAAACCAGAACTTATTCTTTCGGTCTTTGTATAATGATTTATGTTTACACTTTTACATTTAACACTCATTTAGCTCCCCATTCTGAGCATTCTGCCCAGCATTTCCCAAATGCTAGTCTACAGAGTACTCATGACCATGTTTTACTCCTCTGCAGCATAAGGAAAAAAATTACTATTATATCTCTAGCTACCTCTATCTCTGCTTCCGTATTCTGACACAGAAAATGTTGACAATTCTACACTGGGCTACAATTAAACTGAAACTTAGTTTTGTAAAAAAAAAAAAATATATACATATATATATATATATATATATATATATATATATATATATATTCCATACTGGTTCCTTCTGGGCTCATTCTGACCTTGTTCCGAAGGAGACAGCGGTAATGATGTCATCACTGTCTGCCCCACCTCGCACTCCTCATTCCCCCCTGCACCTTAGCTCTACCCTGCTGCTGTTCTCTGAGCCTTGTTCGATGTCAACTTTTCTTATCTAATAAAATCAAATGTAGGTTCTCTGTTCACATCTTCCCTCTGCTTAGGACCACAAACCAATTTCATCCATAATGGGCTTTTCTCTGTAGAAGAAAAGACATTTTGAAAAATAGTTTGTTTGGAGCTTGCAGGGACTACTGATTAAGAAGATAATCTATTAGTTTAGAAAATAAAGTATCTATTGGATTACACTTCCCTCCCATTTCCCTGTTTAAGTAAAATTGGAATATGTAACATGAGAAAATTCAGAAAAACTTATGCCATTCATCAGGTAAAGTAAAGGTACTAGAGAATAAAAATATATAAATGTGTGAGCACAACAAGCCCAAGGGGAGCCCAACGTCCAGGCGGATTTGCTCAAACACAGCAGATAACACAGTTGACAATAAAATGCACCAGGCCCCTCTGCTTATAGCTGAAGGGTCCTTGTTAACATTGTAATGATATTAGAGTGAAAAAAGCTTCACCTCTGAGGTAAATAGTATCAAAAAAGAAATTAATGGACTGAGGTTGGGTCCTCCTAGTCAGAGTAACAGGGGAGGCTTGAGGAGAGGTTTGCCTGGGAATGACAATTAAGGACAAGGGAAAGAGAAATGGGTCTCTATTGCTGAACATGGCTTGTCCTTGCCCTGAGGATGCATGCTTGGAAACATTTCAGGTAAGCAGGTGTGTTGAATCCACTGTTGAATATTCAGTGGCTATGAAGGAGGTGAGTGGTCCACAGGCTTCCTTTGCCCCATCTGCTTCAGCTGCCCCAACTGCTACATGGAAGGACACTCCGGGCAGCAGGAGCTTGACTCAGCCCTGCTTACATACTGTTATTATGTATGTTTTTGATCCTTGAAGGAAGGCTCTGGGCTTTACTCCTCCTTACCTATATTCATGGGAAATCCCTGGAAGAGAGTCAGGCATCTGGCAGGTTTTTTTTTTTTAATTAAATCATAACTATGTACATTGATGCATTCATGGGGTTCAGGGTACTGATTTGGTATACAATGTGAAATGTTTACACTGAACTGATTAACCCATCCATCACCTTGCTTAGTTATTTGTTGTGATAAGACAATTATACTCTTTTCTCAGTAGTTTTGCAATATACCTTTGCATCACGCATATCAGGTGAGGTCCTTAAATGCCCTCCTTCCTCCCCTCTTCCCTTCCCTCTGTCTCCTTTTGCCTTCTACTTTCTAGACTACAGTTATGTTTTACCATTTGTATGAATGTGTAGGTGATTAGATATTTATTTCATAGTAGTATTGAGTACACTGGATACTTTATTGGATATTTCATTCTCAAGATACTTTACTAAGAAGAATATGTTCCAGCTCCATCCAGGTAAACATAAAAGATATGAAGTCTTTATCTTTTTATGGTTGCATAGAATTCCATGGTGTACATATACCACATTTATTAATCCATTCTTGGGTCAATGGGCACTTGGGCTGTTTCCACGTCTGGTGGGCCTTTAAAATTTTATTGTGTGTAATGAATTACTTGACTTACAGTAACCGGCATGAGACCTCCCTGAGTGCAGGCTGTGGACTGAAGAGGGCCCTGCATCCAGGTGTGCCTCTGTCACACTTGCCTTCTTGGTCCTTCACAAAGGTTAAAGGAGCAGCCTCCCTCAAGGGCATAAACTTGGATGACCCAAACCAACCAGTCACAGTAAAGTCTTGGCATAAACCTGACATTTGTCACATTCTACTAACCAAAACAAGTATAAGAACATAGCTGACAGTGGACAGAAAAATAAGTACATTTTAACTATGTAGGCACAGGCTAGACCAGAGCAAGGCTGTGCAGTGCTGGGATAGCAGAGGGTGTGCAGAGCCCGGGCAGGCCAGAGCAGGACAAGGCTGTATAGTGATAGGACAGCAGAGAGTGTGCGGAGCCCAGGTGGGCTCGAGGGTGATGCTGGTAAGTGCCCACCAACATGGTTTCTCAGACAATCTGCCCACCTCTCTATCTTGGGACGCCCATTTCCTACAACTCTTGACTTCACAGGAATGTGTGTGTAAGGGAGAAAAAAGAGCAAGAGAATGAATGAGTTAACAATAACAGTAATCAGAAGTGCTAGCATGTCATAGAGACAGCAAGGGATTCAGGGTAACTGATTTCACCTCTTCCTCTGTGTAGATGAGAAAATCAGGGCACAGGGATGAAGGGCACAGACCAGAGGTGCTACAGATGGTGACTTCTCAAGTTGGATAGTTCCAAATCCTTGGACTTCCATGTTCTCTCGGCCAACAAACAACCCTCTCCCCACCTGTCCCAGTCTATACAGTATAACCAAAGATTTTTCTTTCCCCATTTCTAAATAATGGTGACTTTTGGTCCTAAGTAATGATACTCACATACGTCTCTGAGGTGTTTTCCTTTATGCTATGTCTGGAAATAAACTATTTGGAAAACTGCTGCCAATACAATCCCGCCGTTTCACCTGAACAACCGCAAATAACTGGAGATGTGTGTAACTACTTAAAGGCCTCAGATAAATTGCACTGAATTGTGACTCGATAATAGTATTTCAATCCGCACAGCTCTACATATGGGCGGGATGGGACACTCACATCCTCACAGTGAACCGTGATGTCTCTTCCCTGAATTAAATGTAAATTGAATTTGAAAAGACTTTCCAGCACATAAAAAGAAAGACAGGAGAAAATGCCTCATTTCCTTCCCTCTTAGAAAGAGAAAGGAATCGGCTGCTGAGAGGTTTATCATGAGGAATTCACATTCTGTATGTCTGAGCTGAGAAATGTGCAAATTCAAGCCCTTTAAAACATACGAGGAGAAGAGGGAGAGAAGAACCACCAAAACCTCCCATTCCTTTCCAGGGAACAGATGGCTACATTCCGACTTCAAAGTCACACACACAAAATTATTCCTCTCTCCTTCCTCAACTATACCGTGGAAGTGAACACAATAATCCTAATACAATACATTTTTAAATATATCTTTTGCTCCTACAAAAAAAAAAAAAAGCCAGTCTCTCAAAATAGCTGCTGCCTTCCAAATTTTCAGTTTACAGGTGTTCTCCATGATATAATTAACTTAAACGACCATCTTTCTGCCAAGATGACAAAGGTGGGACGATTGATGCACCCACTATCCATCTTGCAAAGAGTTTATAAACCCCTCACTCAGGATTGGCTCCACACACTGGTTAATAGACACTTTCTTTTTCAGACTTTAATTAAAAGCCATAAAAGCAGTCAGCTGTAGGCCATGAAGGTGTTGGTGACAAAAAAAAAAAAAGTGTTATTAGAGAAATAGGAGATGAAGCAGGGAACAAATTTAGAGTGAAGCCTGGTAAGTACGTCCACCTGCCCAGGCTTCAAACCTCTCTGAATGAGCCACGATGGTCAAGTAACAGCATGCAGGGAATGAAATCACAGTCAACTGTTAAACGCCCAGTCCTAGAGCCAATCTGCTTTAATTTGAGAGAAATATGCACCATATTTTTTTCATATTTATGTAAATGTCAAAGTTAATGAAAACAAAAGAAAGATGACTTCTGACTTCTGAATGAACAAACTCTAGCCTGCAACTTTTGTTATAAAATTCAGATTGGTAACTTAATTCAATTCCAGCTGCAGAGAATCTAATATAAATCATGGAACAGATGTCACGGACAGACTGCCATGAATGGTAGATAAAATCCCAGCACATGTCATTGCTTCCCGCAGGACCGTGGTAACTCTGCCTTTCCCACCCTATCACAAACGTGTGCCCGTATCCCGCCCCACAAGGCTAACACACAGTTAGCTAGTGGGGGTGCAGAAGCGTCAGCCCCACACGGCAGGGTGGACTTTGTGGCCAGCCGGGACCCAATGAGCCGGCGAGCGCGCCTTTCCCCGGCGGCTGGTCTCCAAGCACGTGGCTGGAAGAGGCCGGCAACCACCCAGCAACCTCTGGAGGCTGCAGACACGTATTTGGACATTTTACAGATGTGTAAGTACGTCCTGTCATGACTGTTTCAGATGCTGTAGGGAATTTTCTACTTGCATACTTGGATCAAAACCAAATCAGAAGTTCAAGAAAGTCTGAGCTCAGTTCATCTCTCAAAGGCGGCTTGTCTCTGAAGCGCAGCGCGCTGGTTATGCGCGACGTCAAGGGCTGGCTGTGCAGGGTCCAGCTTTGGCACCGAAGGCGGACAGATACCAACTTAGCGAGGGCGGCATTACAAAGGCTTGAGGATGAAATCTGGTGTGACGGGGAAGCGTTACCAGTGCGTTCCACAGCCTCTCCCCCTTCACTCCCCATTAAAGAGGATTCTGTTTGCCGGTTCTACCCGGGGCTCCCTGTGCAGACTGGCACAGTCGGGGTGAAAGGTGGGAGGGTGGGAATAAAAGCAGCCAAAACCAAATTGATTGATTGTGTTGGAAAAGACAGAGAACTGCTCCTGGCGGGAACAAGAGTAACCCATAACCCAAGTGGGGCAGGGAATGAGCCTGAGTTCAGCCTGCACCTCTGGAGGCTCCTGGGCTCGGCGGCCTGTTTCATTTTCAGCTTTGCTGACCGGAGTGACGTGAGAGAGGCTGGAGGAGAAAAGAAGATTTTTGTTTAATTTAAACAAAATTTCTTCATGTATCTGTGCTGTTTCAGAAAGCAACAATAAGTTATTTTTCTGAGAAATAGGATTGGTGTTTTATTTTAATGAAATATTTAAAATTTGTGTTCACACTGGAACATGTTTTATTAAGACAATATTGAATACGAAGTGAAAAGTCCCTCTCTTTTTCAACTATATATGTCTAAAGATCTAGCCAGTTCTTCTTCTTCTTCTTTTTTTTTTTTTTCACAGTTTTTGGCCAGGGCCAGGTTTGAACCCGCCACCTACGGTATATGGGGCCTGCACCCTACTCCTTTGAGCCACAAGCACCGCCCCCTTCTTCTTCTTTATTTTATTTTGGTTTTTTTTAGACAGAGTCTCACTCAGAGCAGTGGCATCAGACTAGCTCACATCAATCAGGAATTCATGGGCTCAAGCCATCCTCCTACCCCAGCCTCCTGAGTTTCTGGGACTAGAGATGCCCTCCAGGGCAGCTGGCTAATTTTTCTGTTTTTAGTAGAGGCAGAATCTCACTCTGGTTCAGGCTAGTGAACTCCCGAGCTCGGGTAATCTTTCCACCTCAGCCTACAACAGTACTGGATTACACACATGAGCCACTATGCCCAGTCTACCCAGTTCTTCCTAAAACTACCACAGGCCTACTCATTCCTGTCAATCAAACATAAGAAACTTTTAAAATATATTTTCATGTGAGTTCTAATATGTTTAAACATATTGGTATTACATGTTTAGAGTACAATACCTTTTTGGTAAGAGAGAGGGATGAGAGTTAGGAATATCTTCACATATGTACAGAGATGGATCGATCTTATTTTATTTATAACTATCATATCAGTTGTAAAATCCATGACTTCATTCCCTTGAAATATAGGAAGGTCATGTTCAGTTAAATTATAATAAAATAACTCAAACGTACTGATTATTTTCTCATTGGTCCACTATTCCATTAAAATCCTAGTATTACTAGTATATTTATTTATTTATTTATTTAGAGACAGCGTCTCATTATGTCACCCTTGGTTGAGTGCCGTGGCATCATAGCTCACAGCAACCTCTCAAACTCCTGGGCTTAAGTGATTATCTTGCCTCAGCCTCGCTGTAGCTGGGACTACAAGTGCCTGCCACAAACCCTGGGTGTTTTTTTGTTTGTTTGTTTGTTTGTTTTTGTTTTTTTCAGTTGGCCCTGGCTGGGTTCAAATCCTCCAGCCTTGGTGTACATGGCTGATGCCATAACCACTGTGCTACGGGCACTGAGTCCCAATATTACTAGTTTTATGTAATTAATATACATCTTTAGGTTCTTCTCAGTGATCATTAGGCAACTTCAGATTTTCACATACAATCAGTGAATATGAATTTTAAGTAATTTGTGACAAGAATTCTATACCCGAAAATGTCTCTCTACCTATAAATTTGTCCAAATACTAATTAGCAAGAAAATTCAAATTTGTGTGAATATATATCATTCCGACCACACCCAACTCAATCCACAGACTTATCTATACTCTTTTCTGTGTTGTATTACCATGTTATTAGCATAAAATTTGTGTATTTGATGGAGTTAGAACACCTAGGCTGAGTCTAAACTTTTGTTCCTGATACCTAAATGTCTCTGTACAGTCAATGTAAGTTAATTGGTTTTCTTCTCTGTGAATTGGGATAAATATTGCAGACAGATTGCTTGTCCTTTGTGAAGTTTTTACAAAATTATGCATATTTATATCAGTCTGAACTGTTTTGTTGTTTACAGCTAGGAAGCTTGGCCAGCATTGAAGCCGTGGCTAATAATATGATTTGTCTTAAGGCAAAGAAAGGCTATAATTTGAATTTGAAGCCAAAATGTTGGTGGTACTGAAAGAGTCAGAGTGAATTTTCTTTAACAATATATATGGTTACATTTTGGGTTCCACCAAGTGAAACCCGTATTTCCATTAGGAATCAAAAAAAAAAAAAAGATAAATTATTGGAATAGTAACGGTGGAGGAGTTTATGGTCCTGGGAGAAAGAAGATGTGTGTGTGGAAAGAGGGGGATGGGAGGAGGGGGGCAGTATGGGAGTGCATAGCAGTTCGTGGGAAATAGTAAATCAAGAGCAAGAATAGCTAATTCTGAATTTCAGCCAGACATTACTGCACAGTCTACCTTTCTTCATTTTGCTCCTGTCTTATATAAAGTATTCTAGATGGAAACTATTTGGAAGACATTCTTTGTAGGTTGACAGTTGATGCTATGGAGAATAGGTAGATTAGTTATTGACAGAGATCACTAGTTCAGAACAAGAACATCAGATTCTTGCATGGCCTAGAAATAGGTTAGACTTCATAATTTTTTTAGTTTTTTTGCACAAGTGGAGCTGCAATTGCTACAAATCCAAGCATTTGCTCATTGTCCCTAACTATTAGAGAAATGCAAATCAAAACCACCCTGAGATATCACCTAACCCCAGTGAGAATGGCCCACATCACAAAATCTCAAAACTGCAGATGCTGATGTGGATGTGGAGAGAAGGGAACACTTTTACACTGCTGGTGGGACTGCAAACTACTACAACCTCTTTGGAAGGCAGCATGGAGAACCCTTAAAGAACTCAAGCTAGACCTCCCATTTGATCCTGCAATCCCATTGCTGGGCATCTACCCAGAAGAAAAAACAAAATCTTTTACCACAGGGACACTTGCACTAGACTGTTTATTCCAGCTCAATTTACAATCGCCAACCTGTGGAAACAGCCTAAATGCCCACCAACCCAGGAATGTATCAATAAGCTGTGGTATATGTATACCATGGAATACTATTCAGCCACTAATAAAGGGGAAGACTTTACATCCTATGTATTAACATGGACAGATATGGACACATTGTAAAGCATCACAAGAATGGAGAAAAATCTAAATGGAGACCTGCCATTTGATCCTGCAATTCCTCTTATAGGTGTATATCCAAAAGACCAAAAATTAATTGGCAACAAAGATATATGCACTAGATTGTTCATTGCAGCTCCATTCATAACTGCCAAGTCTTGGAAGAAGCCCAAGTGCCCCTGAACCCATGAATGCATCAATAAATTGTGGTATATGTGTATGGAATACTATGCAGCATTAAAAAAGATGAAGACTTTACCTCTTTTATGGTTACATAGATGGAATTGGAAAATATTCTTCTTAGTAAAGTATCTCAGGAATGGAAAAAAATATCCAATGTACTCAGTACTACTATGAAAATAATTTATAATCACTCACACTTTCATATGAGAGATGAATCACAACTATAGCCCAGGATGAAGGAGGGAAGGGGAGAGGAATGGGAAGGGAGGGGAATGGAATAGACAGAGGGTTAATGGTGGGACCACACCTATGGAGCATGTTGTAAAGGTACAAGTCAAATCTATCAAGTATTGAATACAAATGTCTTAACACTGTGATTAAGTAAATGAGGTGAGAGCTATGTTAATTAGTAGGATGTAAGCACTCCAATTTGTACAAATAATCAACACATTGAATCCCACAAATACATAAATATATTCATGATCTATGTATATATGACTTAATAAAAAAAATGGAGAAAAAAATCCTATTCACTCAATTCCGATATGAGGACAAGTAAGGTCCCAGTACAATGGAGGGTGGGGGTGGGGAGAGATGAGAAAGGGAAGGAGAGAAGGAGTGGATGGTCAAGGGGTGGGGTTCACCATTTGCGGGCAGGACACAAATATAAGAGGGTCCTTATCTAACAAAAGCAATCAGTGTAACTCTGTGTATCCTCGATGAATCCCCAACAATAATATACATTTATAAGTGTGTGTGTATAATATACACCACAACTAAAAACAAAACAAAGCAATGAAATTCTTCACAGAAATAGAAAAAATAATTGTGAAATTTATATGGAACCACAAAAGACCCAGAATAGCCAAAGCCACTAAGTAAATTAACATTACTTGATTTCCAAGCATACTACCGAGCTGTAGTAACCAAAACAGCATAGTACTAACATAAAAGTGAAATCATAGACAACTAGAACAGAACAGAGCACCTGGAAATGAACCCCACATCTACAGCAAGCCTGTCTTTGACAAAGGTGCAGGAATATGAAGTGGGAAAGGGTCAGTCTATTCAGTAAATGGTGCTGGGAAAACTGGACATTCATATGCATAAGAATGAAACCAGACCCTCGTCTCTCACCATATACAAAAACAGATTAAAGACTTAAATCTAAGACCTGAATCCATGAAATGTATAAAGGAAAACATTGAGGAACTGCTTCAGGACACCAGTACGGGCGATGGTTCTTTGAGGAACTCCCCCAAAGCTCAGGCAAGCACAGCAAGCTGGACCAACTGTCTTTACATCCAGCTGTAAAGCTCCTGCCCCACAGAGGAAACTATCAAAGGAGGAGACAACCCAGGGATGGGAGAAAATTTACAAATTATTTATCAGACAAATGATTAATAACTAGAATATATAAGGGGCTCCAACAACTCAATAGGGAAAAGATCAAATAATTTGATTAAAAAATGGACAAAGGATCTGAATAGACGTTTCTCAAATGAAAATTCCATCAAGACAGAGAGTAGATTAGAGATTTTTGTCAGTCTGGAGAGAGGGGTGTCATTTGTGAATGACGACTGATAGGTACAGGGCTTCTTTTCAGGGTTATGAAAATAGTCTGAAATTAGATTTGGTGGTTATTCTGCAACTTTATAAGCATACTAAAAGCATTAAACCGTATGCTTTACAAAAGTGAGTTTTGTATATGAAATTGCATCTCAATAAAGGTATCAAAAAGTGAAGAGGACCAACTGGCACCTTAATCTTGGACTGCCAGACTCCAGAATTGTGAGGAAGTATCCACTATTTAAGCCACTCCATCTCCGGTATACTGTTAGGGCACCTTAGTGATACAAATACCAACGTGCTTGGCCCAGGGAAGAAAACAAAATCCGAGTAAGATCATATTAATCTTCAAATAAAAGTGGGTGGTGATATACAGGTTAAGATTTAATTTGTAGAAAAACAGTGATAATCAGTAGGAAATGTTTAAGAACCAAAGGGCAGATGGGCTAGGCATGGTGGTTCATGTCTATAATCGTAGCACTTTGGGAAACCCAGGCAAGTGAATGACACAAAGTCAGGAATTTATGACCAGCTTGGGCAATGACAAAACCCACTTCTACAAAATTATAATAGAACAAATTAGCCATTCATGGTGGTGTGCACCTGTAGTCCCAGCTATTTGGGAAGCTGAGGCAGGAGGATCACTAAGCCCAGGAGTTTGAGAGGAGAGGGAGCTATGAAGATACTGCTGCCCTTAGCCTGGATGACAGAGTAAGACCCTTCCTCCTCCCAAAATAAAGTAAAGTAAAATATAAAGACGGACTGAGGACTTATTTGAGTTGATGTTAAAATAGTCTCAAAATGATCAGGCCCTGAGTCAGTATAATTGTAGCAGCATAGGAAAGGAGGGAAGAATATTAAAAATTTAGGCACTAGAGTTGAACAAACTTAATGACACCTGAGGCTTTTTTCCTTGGACCACAGCATACATTTCCTGGCTAAATTAAGGGACATTTCCTGAACTGAGGCTAGAGGCAGAAAAATGTAAAAGGTTATTTTGGCCTTGATCCTTCAAAATATCAAGGGACCATCTATCAGCGGTAGCCAGTAAGGACTTGTGATATCTAGTAAAAGTCAACAGAGCTGGTAATATGAGGAGAAAAGAATTCATTGCAAATATAAAACTGTGGTTACCCATGTATATTTAGAAAGATATTTCAAGAAAAACTTTGCATACCATTTTCTCTTCCTGCCAGAGAAAGATGTTTTCCAGAAAATTGTGTCATTACCACTTTTAGAGGCTGGATGAAAACATTCATTTTGGAATAGTTTGGTAAATAATCAAATATGACAAATGTGAAAATGTGCCACATGCTGAGGTGGACACACACACACACACTATACTACACAAAGCATTTCCCTGGGGGTTAGACAAACACAAAACAACAGCAACAGCAACAGCAAAGCACAGTGAATGACAGAAGCAGAGACAGAAAGCTGCCAAGGGATCTCAAGGAAGAAGTGGCCTGTGAAGACTGATGTGCGCAGTGAAAACCCCCAGGACTAAGCTGAATTTCACATGCATTTGAACATGAATAATACTCGGCTAGTCATACAAGATGAAGCATCTAAAAAGCAGGGAAAGCACAGCCCAGGTGGACATTGGGAAGTCCTAACACTGGGAGGAAATGGAACAGGTGGTTGGAGAGTGATGGTGAAAGATTTAAGGTATAAGAACTCCCTCAAGAAAAATTACACACAAGAAGCAGTTGAAGGATCAGTGAAATTGCAGAGCTCTGCACCTTAGCCCAGGTGTACAGTCTTAGGAAAAAGGCACATGCAACTCTCAGTCCCACTTGTTCTACAGCTAGAGAAAGGCTCTGGTCTGTAGGTCACATAAATACTGGGAAAGCTAACTAATGATCCATAGATGAATGGATTTAAATATGCCTGAAGCAGAACTAACAGGGTGAGCAACAGCCACCTCTGTTACACTATGTGTTTTACACTGACATTCCCTGGGATGTAGTAGCATGTAGCCAAGCTCTGTGTATTATAAGACAGTTCCAAAATGACAAATAGAGACATCGTGACATTTTATCAATACCCAAGGAGTCAGTTCACTTGGCATCTATCCAGTCTACTACAGAGTTGGAATCGTGGTACTTGGAAGTATAGATTATTCACAAATTTCATGAGAGCCAGTAATGTCTGGGGTGAATGGTCTAGAAGAAAGCTGAACCTGGGAACATCAGGGCGATCCGTTTTCCAGGCAACCTATCACAGGAGGGTGTACAACCATGATGTACTTCCTAGGGCACTGAGGTTTGTTTCTGAAAGAAATGATGTGTTTGTTTCTTTAATAAATTTCAATCATTAAAATAAATAAGCAAATATTTTCTAATTTACTCAGCATAGAGCACTCCGCTTATGAGAATAAAGTGTCTTTCTGACATGCATTAGAAGCAGTACATTTAAAAATGATGTAGTTGGGTCCAAATTCCTTCTCACTACTAATCCTGGCAGAAGATTAGTAGGTAGAAAATTAGCCAGCACATATCTTGCTCTAGACACTGGAAACTAACATAATGTTATAGTGACTCTTTCTCCTCATTAATATATGGCTGGTTTTGAAGCCAACTCATAGCATACACCCTTTTATTTTATGTAAATAAGCTCACCAAAGGTCATAAAGCCATGTGACTGTTGTATTTGACCTAAAACTTGCAAGAGCATCTCTGAGCAGACCCAAGACATTCTCCCCCAGACCACAGCCAAGCTGAAGGCCCATGATCTTGGGATAAGTGTCTGGTGCTTTATGGTATTCAAATTTGGGATGTTTGTTATACAGTGTTATTGTGGCAACTGTTAATTGATATTTGAATCAGTGAGTGAAGAAAAATTTGACAAATAATATATGAGGACAAAATTCACAAAGATGCTTAAAAATTAAATCATGGATATCACTTACAAAAAAAACCACACAAAATTAGGGTATGTGGCTAAAAATAGCAATAGTATTAGACTGAATTTCAAATCAGTATAGGATTCTGTTGCATGAATCAAGAAACTAGGTTCTTTAAAAAAACAAAAGAAACCCTGAAGATCATTAGTGGGGCAAAAACACCACCAGAATACATGTCTTGCTTGGATTCTGCATGCTTTTATGGAGATTAATACCTATATACCTGCTAATGCTCATAAATTGCCCATGGAAGTTTGCACTAAAATAATCAAACAGCTATTAGATTTGTTAAGCTAATCATGGAATGAAATTGATTAGTCCATCTCAACTAGTTTGAAACCCGTTAAGAATCCAGAAACTGCTAAACACATGAGAGAGGGTGTGTGAGGCAGATAGACTGCTCTCTCTGCAGGGGGCCTCTCCTCAATCCAGGGCAAAGTGCACAGAAGCCCATCCCTGGAGGCTCGTCCAGACCACCCAAGATGAAAGGAGCCCACAGGAGCTCCAGATAGGGCAAAGGTGTTAAGACCATCCCTGGATGGAGACTCAGCAGGCAGGCTGGGTGGAGCCCTTTAAACTCCTGATGGGCAGTTAGATTAGGACTAGCTTGCTTGCCTAGAGAGCTGAAACCTCTTTTCTCCTCTCCCTTTCTAAATACAGTATCTGCCATTGTTGACGACTCACAACCATAAGTTCCCAATTACCCAACCATTTCTTCCTTAGCCAGTCTTCTTGGGGGCGTGGCATTCTTTTAACCCCATTCTGGCACCTTTGTATTTTGCATATACACTTTACATTGTAGATCAATAAAAGGTTTCTGAGCAGTCAGAGAGCTGCTTCACTGTCTCGTTCTACCACATGGCGTGTGAGTCAATGTAGCCTCTCCAGGCTTCCCAGACTTTACACATTAAGTTGGTGCACAGTCTTATTATTTTCTCCAGTGTCGTCCCCCTGACAATACCCAACCCAGGTTGGAGCCCACAGAGAATCCCGACACGTGAGGAAATCTTCACTGAAGGACATAAACCTATTTCTTTTATGCTAATAAAATTTTTGATCTCAATAGCCTGGAATCTGCTCTGCTAGCTGAGCCATACAACATCAGGACATATTTCACTGTGTAATTTCATTATTGTTGCCAATACTGCCTGAGTTTTTAAAACTTCATTATAAATTAAGCAAAATGGGTCCTGGTCTATTCATCTTTGTGATTTTTTTTTTTTTGGCAGGTTTTGGCCGGGGCTGGGTTTGATCCCACCACCTCCAGCATATGGGGTCGGTGCCTTACTCCTTTGAGCCACAGGCACTGCCCATCTTTGTAATTTTTGTTTCAAGACAATTTTCCTTTCATTTGAGAAATTTCTAATGAGCTCTAATACTAAGGATTCGATGTATTTCTCATATTATGCATATCTAGACTACCTGAAGTATCATTTATTTATTTATTCATGCATACATGGATATTTACTGAGGGCCTGCCAGCATTCACTTAAAATGAATGAATGGGGGGTGGCACCTGTGGCTCAAGGAGTAGGGTGCTGGCCCCATATACCGGAGGTGGTGGGTTCAAACCTGGTCCTGGCCAAAAACTGCAAAAAAAAAAAAAAAAAAAAAAAAAAGAGAAAAGAAAAAGAAAAAAAAAATGAATGAATGGGAAAGCTAACAACAAACAAAATGCCTTGGTCCTTGCTCTCAAATAAAAGAAAAAAAAATCAATGAAGACAATGAGGATAAACTACACAGAGTGAACTTCAAAATAACAAGATAAAATTGCAAGGTCCAGGGGAGAAAAAATCATAGTATGGTTTAGGGGTGAGAGACTGTCAAAAAGAAAAAAATATATATTATATGACCCTGAAGAAAAAACTTCTCGTAATTTAGCTGCACAAAGAGAAGAAGGAAAGTGATGGACTGGCACAGTACAGGTCCCAAATTGTGCAGGTGAAACTATGGAGCACGTATAGGTTGTTTGGTTAAGAAAATATTGGTAGAGCGAAGGATGACAAATGAAAATGGCAAAGTGGGAATCACACACAATAAAAACTGAGGTAGCCATTAGGCTCACAATGCTATTTTTATCTGGAGAACACATCAGAAGAGGCCAATGTTCAGAATCTTTATGAGTTTATGAGTCCAAGAGTTCATAAAGGCCAGAGAGCTCTAAAACCCAACCCTCAGGCAGATTTCAGCTGTGGAAAATGCCTTTGTCAAGCCTACTCTCAGATTCTGAAAATACCCTAGAAAGCAAAACAGAGTGGGCTAGTCAGACGGTGGGTGGATGGGCTGAAATCCAGTGGAAGAGTTAAGAAGTAGATGGCCTCCACTTTGTAAGTGGAGCTATCAGGATGGGAGAGCACGCTGTCAAAATAAACACATCATTTACTGAGCTCCTCCATGTGCCATGTGGGTTCTGTGCTAAGAATTTGGGGATGCAGTGGTTGGTTGGACAGGCAAACTAGCAAGACTACAGATGGTAAAGAGAAGTTAGAGTTAGGCTTTTTTTCCGACCAAATTGAAGTTTAGTTTCCCAAGGACATTTCCTAAATGCCCCCTACCCACAGGGCCAGTGATAGATTTCATGGATAAAGAGGCTGTAAGGCTAAAGGTAAAGTCATCACTTCATTTCTTGGTCCTGTCCATTAGGGAACTGCGGCCCACTTGGACAGTCCCCCAGTAAGCAAGATCAAGAGTCCTTAGAGATCACACATGCATCTCAGTCACAACAGTCTGAACATGCACTGAATTAGTAAGAAGAATGTAAAGGAAAATGACCCGCCAGATTAGGGAAGGAATCAGACCAGAGAGCAAGAGGCTGGGAGGCTGCTAAGGAGGCTGAGCAACTGGCCTGAGGACTGGCATTGGTGAGTGAGGAAAGCCACCTGTGAATTCTGCCTGGGGATCGCTGGCATCCACTCAGTGGGGTGCCCTTTATCCTAGGATGCCCGATTTTATGCTGTTGCTGCACAGGTGACTCAGTAAAACAGCCCTGCAGGCAGCAGGGCCTCCACATGCAGACCTGGGTTTCCAAGACAGACTCTAGACCAGTGGTTCTCAACCTGTGGGTTGTAACTGATGAAAATATGTCCTGCATATCAGATATTTACATTATGATTTATAACAGTAACAAAATCATAGTTAGGAAGTAACAATGAAAATAATTTTATTGCACCACAACGTCAGGCATTAGGAAGGTTGAGAACCACTGCCTAGACCAAAATGAAGGGTTGAGGCTTAAGGGATGACAGGGCCACAAGCCAACTGAGACAGTCTTGGACATCCACAGTGCTGGGGCCTGGTCAAAGAATCAAAATAAACTTAGCATTGGGGAAGTCTGAGGCTGAAATCTTGAAATACTCAATTAGATCATTTTTCATGCTCCCCAACTAAGGAAAGAATTGGCCCTTAAGAATAAGGGATGTGGAAGGATTGCATGGCTTGGACAATTAATGCAGGATTTAATCCCGGGGGCAGGGGTTACAGAGATGCGCACTGACCACAGGATGGTGTGCAAAGCTGGGGCAGGGGTTACAGAGATGCTCACTGGCCACAGGACAATGCGCAAAACTAATTAGGAAAGCACACATTAGGCAGGTGGGGATGAGGTAGGAGGGTCCTGGAGCCTCTTGGGCAGGATTTCAAGAATGCACCTTGGAATGGGTCTGTGGCAACAGGAAAGAATGGATGGATCCTAAAGAAAGTATAAAGAAAATGTTGGAAGGGAAAAATTCTGGAAAGAGTATAGAAAAGTCAGCACAAGAAAAAAGACGGAAACAAAGCTGTCCTTGATAACAGTACTGATGGCAGCTATCATTTACTGAATGACGACTCTGTGCCAGACATGGCAATATGTGCTTTTATATTTGGTTTGAATTGAAATATGAATCTTAAATGAATTTAATAACTGGATAAATATGACACAGTAGATAGTTGTAGTGCACATCATTGTCTCAGATGCTTTTCATTATTGGGTGCATGTGTGTGTACATGTGCATGGAGTGCATGTATGTGTAGGTACGTGTGCGTCAAATGCATGTGTGTGTACATGTGCATGGAGTGCATGTATGTGTAGGTACGTGTGCATTGAATGCATGTGTGTGTGTACATGTGCATGGAGTGCATGTACGTGTAGGTACATGTGCGTCAAATGCATGTGTGTGTACATGTGCATGGAGTGCATGTATGTGTAGGTCCATGTGCATTGAATGCATGTGTGTGTGTACATGTGCATGGAGTGCATGTATGTGTAGGTACATGTGCGTCAAATGCATGTGTGTGTACATGTGCATGGAGTGCATGTATGTGTAGGTACGTGTGCATTGAATGCATGTGTGTGTGTAATGTGCATGGAGTGCATGTATGTGTAGGTCCATGTGCATTGAATGCATGTGTGTGTGTACATGTGCATGGAGTGCATGTATGTGTAGGTCCACATGCATTGAATGCATGTGTGTGTGTACATGTGCATGGAGTGCATGTATGTGTAGGTCCACATGCATTGAATGCATGTGTGTGTGTACATGCGCACGCATACACCCTGCCTCCTCCCATCTTCTGAGCACACTGCTTCTGGCAACTAGCATCTCGCACTTTATTTAAAGGATACATTTGTGCAATGGGAGCCACCTATGTATACAAATAAAGATGCCCAGGAGAATACAACTCCTCTAGGATGTCTTCTGACTAAACAGGATGCTAACCACTCTTTGACACAAGGTGAGACAATTTCTGAAAGGGAAGTTGTGCATTGGCGCTCTCTGGAGCAAGCTGGGCAGGGAATTTACCTGAACACAGCCGATTGCCTTCTTCCCCTTCCTTCTCTTTTCTCCCTTCCTGCTCCTCTCACTCCCTTGCTGGTTTTCCTCAGACAAATCCTTCAAAATCACTTCCTATGAGATGTTGAGACAGCACCTGCCTCTTGGGAATAAGACCCTAAGGAAGTACTGGAATCAAACGTGGCCCTGGGGCAGCTTCACTCCAGAAACCTGTTCCTCACTCCACACCATCCCTGGTGAGCATGAAGGGACTCTTAGGCCTCTGACACTGGCCAACTTAGCCCCCAGTTAGCTCTTAGGATGACCCCTGACTAAGCCCATGCTAGTTCTCTACACCATGCAGATATTGCCTGGGGATGGAAAGACGTGCACAAATTTATGTAGCCAAATGTAGAACAAACGATATTCAGAAATCTTGAACGTCCCAAAGTACCAATGGTGAACCACGGTGCTTCCAGGGACACAAAACTTCTCAGAGTCAGGTGAATTACTGGCAGACATGTTAAGAAATTGGAGACCAGTTTTTTGTTGCCCCTCTCCTAGAATCTAATGACATTTACTTGAAGTAAAGTGAGTTCGAGGCATTTGAATGACACTTAAAGGGATATGTAGCAGGCATTGAGAAAGCAGATGCCATTTCCCAAGGAGAAGTCAATAATTTCCAGCTAGTTACCCTCTAACCTTCATATGTGGAGCTTTCAAATCGCAGATAAAAGGCGCCATCTTAGTGAACATGGAGGAACGCAACAAATTCAGCACCTGAGAGAGCCAAAAAGCTGAGGTTGAAAGGAAATGGGTGACAAGTCTGGAAAACAAGTAATGAGGCGGTAGGTGCCACCCTGCAGAAGCCATGGGGCCATTTATTGTTTGTGCAAATTTTATCTTTGGGGGGAAAAGAAAGAAATCTAAGAACAACATCTTGAAGTACAACTCTTGTCATTCGTATCATATTTATTATATCAATGTTTGAAATGATTGTCATTTCCAAAACATTAAAGTATATTTTTATTATATCTACTACCTGAAATGTTCCCAAATGTTTCATGAGAATTTATTTTTAAAGTATGTTTCTAATCCTCAGTTATGCTCCTGACTAAATGATGAGATCTTTATTTTCAATTGGGAAAAAAACTTTGTTGCCTGGCAATGGCCAGATGGATCCCAACTCAGGAAGCCTGAGAGACTCCGTCATCCTCAGAAGAGCAAGTCTTTCACAGAGTCATTTAAAAGTAGCCCATTTTTATAGAAATTGGCCAGATTATTTTGCTAAGTCTGTTACCATTTTTCAAGCATTGAAAATCCTCCTTAAATTGTCCCCCTGGAGTCATACAGATATCCAAGAGTCCTACTCAAGAATTCTATTATTTAATTAAACATAAAAAGTATATGCCACACTTTTCATCACTAATAATAAGGTTATGTTTGCTGTCCTACATTAGAATAGGGACAAGATCAAACCTGGTAAGTGGACACTCCAGTCTAAGTAATGGGGATCTCAGGTTCTCTGGGTAATAATGTGCTTCCACAAATGAACCACGCTGCACACCTACCGCCTTATAATGGGCATCAGGCAGTCACTGTGTGAGTGACCCTTGGGAACACTCTGATGCTCAAATTAAGCCATTAATTTTTCTTTGAATTTCATTAGAATATTAAAGATAATGGATAGAGTTGGAACAAAGGCCAGAATACAAAACACATTAGGAGAAAGACTCCGAGATGGTGTGCACTGAGGAATTCTCGGGGTGAAGAGCACCATGAGCCTGACCCTCTGCCAAACCTCTGGAGTGTGGGTAGAGCTGAGAGGAGGGAGAGTGCAGCTGGGTCTTAGCAAGAGGGGCAGAGCAGGCAGCCCCCTGCGGGGATGTCCCCAGCCCTTCTCTGAGGACCCCACAACCAAGCTGGCTTCAGTATCACCAAGAAGTAGAAACTCAGGGGTGCAAAGAACAGCAATGCATGGTAAGGTTCCTTAGCTCTGGCTGCCGAATGTGGCCCAGGTGGTTCAGACAGATTAGCCAGGGGGAACAGAGTAAAAGAGGCTCCTGAACAGGTGACCACGTGTCTACCTCATCCCCACCCCACACAATATACACCAGCACAGGCAGCTCCTACCAGAGAGGAACGGAACTTGATGAAGGAATTGCCTCTGAAAACAAGTGAAGACAATGCAAGGCCCAAATGTTTGTTCTGTAGATAACTGTGAGGAATTAGTGAGCAGCGTGATTTGGGAAGAATGTTCTGTGTTTGCGTCAAAGAGACCCCTCAGAGACCCCTTGCCAGAGAGGGTCTGGCCTCTTCACCCAGGCTGTTCGTATCTGCTTGGTAGCCCCCCACGCTTGCTTCCTAGAAAGGAGGGAGGGTACAGAGGTGAGTCGGCCCAAACTCCTGTGTGGTCCCACCTTGTCTCTCCTGCACCCCAGGAAGGAGATGGGCCCTCTGTGCCCCTCAGTCCTCCCATCCTCATGTGCACATGAAAGATGACGCCTCCCCACCCTGAGCAGCTCAGTGCACACCACAGCCACTGTCAGCTGTGAGCCACTTCTTCATCCTCCCGGGAGGAGCTCCCAGTAGTCCAGACATTTTTCTATTCCTGTCTAGGGCTGGGTCTCATTTTCTCACTCTGAAAGGACCTCAAGCCAATGTAAGGTCCTCTGCATCTGTCTCTAGACAACGGATACTACGGCTGTGCGGGACCAAGGGAGAGAGATGCTGATACCATGCAGGCCATTAACTTTCTTTTCCAAAATCACCTTTCTCATTAGATTTGAAAAATGTGGTTGAGAACAGCAGTTTATGGCAGTTGACTAGATAAAACTTCAGAAAGATAGTACACACAAGGAAAGGTGAGACAAATTGCAATGATAAGGTATGTCAGCGGAGGGCTGATGCTGCAGGAAAGTGGTGTCTTTGTATCTATAGCCATTCATTACGCAAGGTTATGGCAGCCAGGTTGGCACAGAGAAATGAGGGCTCCCGTGCACACAGGGGTGGCTGAACATAGGCACCGTTACCTCCTGGCTTCTGCTCCTTCTCTCAGACAGCGCTTTGGCGCTGATGTGTTCATTTGAGAACTATATCGTATCTGAAAAGTTATTTTGAAAATAATTATTTGTAGTACTTTAATACAATCTAAAAATAATTACTCAGTCCGCATTATGAAATTGATTCCACATCAGGAAAAAAAGGGGAATTAATTCTGAATAAGCATGAAAATTCAAAGATGTTCCATTAGCCCAGGAAACATAGTTATGTTCCTCTAGGGGGATTAAAAAATAATGAGATATTTTTTAAATCCTATTTCTAATTTTAAGCTGTATTGATGTTATTTTAAAATATACTAGTATTTTGCAATCATGTTAGTAACAGTGTTCAGTTCAATGCCTCATTTTATTTTATTTTTTTACTAATTAAGCAGAGACAAGTTCATATTAGTATGAAAATAGCTGCATTACTAACAAAAAGTATTGGAAATAAAGCAGATTTTTAACTAAGTGGATTTTCCAATTCTTATGTGTCTTACACCTGGAGAATGTTCAGAGCCTCTGCCGTTGAACGCTCTTTTGGAAATGGAAATACAGCCTGACTATCTATCTATCAGTGGATAATAGGGATCTGATGTGAAACAACCCCAGTTCAGAATACTGAGACTAATGAATGTGATTGTGGAAAATCAGAAAAGAACTTCCGCACACATCCCTACCCGATCAGCTTCCAGGGGCCTATGCATAAGTTGTCACTTTATTATTTTTTTAGCATCTCCCATGCTCTTTCGCCTACTGAGAATGTTCCTCCCACAAATGATCTTCCTCTTCTCTCAACTATATCATTGCACGAGGCCACAGATACGTGATGCTACCTTCTACCATAGAAAGAACAAATACCAAAAAAAACACCCTGACCCCAAATCTCTCTCTAATTAATGTTCCATTCTTTGCTGACTCTGAATATTGTCATAGCCTGATAGAAAATAGAACCTGTTTGTATCAGAATGTTCATTGCAGCCCAATTCATAATCGCCAGGTCATGGAAGAAGCCCAAGTGCCCATCCATCCACGAATGGATCAACAAACTGTGGTATATGTACACCATGGAATACTATGCAGCCATTAAGAAGGATGGAGAATTTACATCCTTCATGTTCACATGGATGGAGCTGGAGA
>CAUYTI010159951.1:0-33994 GCA_963575145.1 Galago senegalensis
CGGCAAGGGGAGGGAGAGTGGACTGGAGACTCAAAATGGCAGAGCGAACACCAGTTCCACTTTTCTGCCTGGGGGAGGGTGTTCCGAGTCTCAACTGGGTCCCTCCAGGGTAGTAAACTTCCCTGTTGGCAGCTCTCACTCCTCTAGAAGTCTCTGTCTGTCTCAGAAGAGGTGTTCTGCCGGTATCACTCTTCTCTCTCAGCTGGACTCCCAGTTTTCGACTTTGTTGGATGTTTCTCCAGAGTTTATCCTTTCTTCTGAACAGGAGCTTCTGTCGGAGACTTGTGCCTGTCGGCCATCTTGACCGCTCCCTATTTGCCATTTTCTAATTGAATTGCTTTTGCTCACTTTTTACTGAATTTTGAGCATTCTTTAGACACAACTCATTTGTCATATATGTGGATTACAATTTTTTTTCAGTCTGTAGCTTATCTTTTTATCCTCTTGTTTTGAAGAAGGTCTATTTAATCTTTTTCTTTTTATTAAGTCATAGCTATGTACATTAATACTATCATGGGGTATAGTGGGTTGTTTCTATATACAATATAGAATACTTTCATCCAACTGGTCAACATAGCCTACATGTCATTCTTGTATTAAGACCTTTATATTCTACGTTTAGTAAGATTCACATGTACCATTATGGGATAAATCATAGATTGTGCTTTTGGTTGTCATGTCTGTGAACTCTTAACAAAGCACTGGATCCCCAAACTTTTCCTCTATGTTTTCTTCTAAAACTAATGAAGTTTTATGTTTCATATTTAAACCTATGGTCCATTTTGTGTTGATATTTTTGTATAAGGTATGAGGTTTAAGTCAAGGTTCTTGTAAAATATTTGTTTTTTTTTCTCTACTTACAAATATAAGCAATTACTCCAACACCATTTGTCAAAAAGGATATCGTTCCTTCATTGACTTTTTTTGCAGTTTTGTCAAAAATCAGTTGATCATCATTTGTGGGTCTGTATCTGTATTCCCTATTCAACTCCATGTTCTACACATCTACGCATTCACCAACAACACATTGTTTTGCCTGCTATAGATTTATAGTAAGTCTTAAAGTCAGGTAGTGTAAGTTTTCCAACTTTTTCTTATTTTTCAAAATTGTTGGGTTCTTCTAGTTTTTTGTCCTTTAATTTAAATTTTAGTATATCCTTGTTCATATTTACAGAAATCTTACTAGGAGATTGACAAGAATTAGGTCATTGATATATTAACTATATTGAATTTCCCAATCCTTGAAAACGTTACATTTCTCTTTGATTTATTTCATCAGCATTTTGTAGTTTTGAGTAACAGACATTGCAGGTGTTTAGTTAGAGTTATCTTAAGTATCCTCTTTTTTTTTTCTTGAGTAAGACTCTTAATCTGTGGTCTATGCTAGAGTGCAGTGGCATTATAACTCATTGCAACCTCAAATTACTGGGCTCAAGCAATCTTTCACCTCAGCTTCCTGAGTAGCTAGATCTACAGGGGCATGCCACCAGACTCAGCTGATTTTCCTATTTTTTGTGGAGATAATGTCTCACTATGTTGTCCTAGCTGTTCTCAAAATCCTGACCTCAAGTGATCCTTCCTCTTTAGCCTCCCAAAATGCTAAGATTATGGGCATGAGCTACTGGAACCAGCCTTAAGTATCTTCTTTGAGCTATTGTAAATTGTATTCGTTTTTAAATTTTCTTTTCCAATTGTTTGTTGTTAGTAAGTAAATGTGTTTTTTTTTTTTGAGACAGAGTCTCACTATATTGACCTTGGTAGAGTGCTGCAGAATGACAGCTCACAGCAACTTCAAACTCCTGAGCTTAAGCAATTCTCTTGCCTGAGCCTCCCAAGTAGCTGAGACTACAGGCACCTGCCACAATGCCTGGCTATTTTTTTTTTATTTTGGTTGCAGTTGTCATCGTTGTTTAGCAAGTCTAGGCCAGACTGAAACCCATCAACTTCGGTGTATGTGGTCAGCACCCTACTCACAGAGCCAAGATGCTGAGCCCGTAATTTTTTTTTTAATTTCTCCTGATAATGACTGAACTCAAATTGCTTATTAGTCCTAAGAACTTCTTTATAGAGTCCTTGAGTTTTCTACGTAAAGAATCATACTGTATATGAATAGCAATAGTTTTTAGTTATTTCTTCCCAATATTTATGCTTCTATTTTATTTTCTTGTACTTGGTAGGATTTCTACAATGATATTTAATAAAAGTGATGGTAGTGGACAGGAAGGGAGAAGATCTCCATGGCAAATTTCAACAAAAGCTGGCACTAGTCCTGCCAGCATTCCTGACAGCATAATCAGCACTGACCAAAGACTCAAACCCTACTATAAAACTCCACCCAGAGGGACAGTAAATCTCAAACATGTGTTTATATTGCACACAGCAGTTAGATCATCCATCCCAAATTGGGGCCTCTCCTACAATCTTATACAACTTCTGAACTCCATACCAGTACAGTAATATCCCCTAATCCATGTTTTTTTTTCTTTCTACAGTTTTAATTACCCATACTCAAAACAGTTCAAAAATATTCAATGGAGGCCATGCCTAGTGACCTGGCACTATAAACTAGCACTCTGGAAGGCCACAGTGGGAGGATTGTTTGAGCTCCGGAGTTTGAGACCAATCAGACTGAGCAAGAATGAGACCTTTTCACTAATAAAAATAGAAAAAAAAATTACCCAGATTTTGTGGTGGATGCCAATAGTCCCAGCTGCTTGGGAGGCTAAGTCAGAAGGATTGCTTGAACCCAAGTGTCTGATGTTGCTATGAGCTAGGCTGAAACAACAGCACTCTAGCCTGAGCAATAGAGTGAGACAGACAAAAAAAAATTAAATGGAAATTTCAGGATATAAACAATTCATTAGTCAGTTAGTAGCCATCTTAGTTAGCATATCAATAGTTGCAGTACCATAGTGCTTATTTTCAAAGTAGCCCACTTCTACATCACAATGACTACATTATTTACCTCACTTTGTCTTATTACATAGGCATTTTATCATCTCACATCAATGCAGATAAAAAAGGGTGAGTACAGTACAATAATATATTTTAAGAGAGAAAGAGAGATACCACATTTACATAACATTTATTATGGTATGTTGTTATAATTTGTCTGTTTTATTATTGTTATTAATATTTCACGATGCCTGAAGTATAAATTAAACTTTATCATAGGTGCTTATGCATAGGAAAAACAAAATGTAGGGGGAGGGGATCAAGATGGCCAACAGGTACCAGCCTTGGACAGAAGCTCCCATCCAGAGGAAAGGATAAAGTCCAGAAAACACCCAACAAAGTCGAAGACTGGGAACCCAGCTGAGAGAGAAGAGTGATACTGACAGGACACCTCTTCTGAGGCAAGCAGTGACTCCTGGAAGGCAATCTAAAGGTACATAATACACCCCAAAAGAAAAGTGTCCATCCTCTCCCCCAAGAAAGGTGTGCTTTTCCTTTGTTTCCTCTTCAACCACTCCCCTAAGTCTCCTACAGATGATCAATAAACTGAAGACCTATTCTCTCACTCCACGAGTGAGAGCTACCAACAGGGAAGTCTACTACCCTGGAGGGACCCTGCTGAGACTCAGAACAACGTCCCCCAGGCAGAAAAGTGGAACCGGCATTAGCACTGCCATTTTGAGTTTCCAGTCCACCCTCCCCCCCTTTCCCACAGAGACAGCTAGAGGAAACTCAAGAACAGCATCCACCCACCCTTGTGAGACCAAGCCCCTGTCCCGGTCCTGCACAGGGAGAACTGCTGGATCCACACTTCCTACACGCAGACTGATCCTACCAGCCACAGCATTCTGCACTCACCTGTCTCCCCCACTGCTTCCCAGGTCTTTGGCACACGTGACCATGACTGACTCCTCCCCGGAAGGGCCCGGCTGCCCCCCAGGGCTTGGCGGTCTGCGATCGTGACTCTTGCAGAGGGCTGCATCACCCTGCTGGCCGTGTGCTTGCCCCCCAGGGCCTTGGCAGCCTGCAATCACAACTGACTCCTGCCAGGGTGGGCTGTATTGCCCTGCCCACTGTCCCTGCTTCCTGGGGCCTTGGTGGTGCGTGCCCAGGAAACAACTAGAAGAAGCTACTGGCAGAACAGTTTTAGGGACAGTCTCCAAAAGGTGTAAATTCAGCATGGGGTGGAATCAGAGGAAAAATGCTGGTAATCAAAACAACAGAGTAGATCACCACCCCCCAAGAAAGGCTGGGACAAACATAATTGAAGAACCATTCCATAAACAAACGTCTGAGATGTCAGAAATTAAGTCCAGAATCTGGATAGTGAATGAGATCAACAGAATGGAGGAAAGGAGGGAAATAAAATTTCAAATTATTCAAAAACTGTCTCAGGAATTCAATGATTTCAAAGAGAAAATGACCAAAGATTACAATACAGTGAAGCAAGAGGTTGAAGCCCTTAAAGATCTGAAGAGTACGGTTGAACCCCTCATTCAGAGAATGGACCAGGCAGAAGATAGGATCTCAGACACTGAAGAAAAAGACTTTGAATGTGCCAAATCATCCAAAGATCATAACAAATGGAGAGCAAAAACAGACCACTCACTCAGAGATCTCTTGGATAATTCAAAGAAAATGAATATTCACCTCATAGGAATCCCTGAAGGTGACAAAATTGCTTCTCAAAACACAGAGGCTCTCCTTCATGAAATTATGAAAGAGAATTTTCCATATGCCAAAGGATCCTGAAATTCAGAAAGCAGACAGCTTCAGAACCCCAACATGACTCAACCCAAACTAGACATCCCCCGGGCATATCATAATCAACTTCACTAAAGTTAACATGAAAGAGAAAACCCTGAAAGGATATAGAGGCAAGAAAACATTAACTTACAAGGGGAAGAATATTAGAATGACTGCAGATCTCTCTGCCAAAACCTTTCAGGCTAGAAGAGGGTGGGCATCGACCTTCAACCTCCTGAAACAAAACAACTTTCAACCCAGAATCCTGTATCCAGCTAAACTGAGTTTCATTTATGATGGAGAAATTAAATATTTTAAGGACATTCACATGTTGAAGAAATTTGCCAAAACTCCTCAGACCTATTCTCCATAATGACCAGCGCAATCCTCCACCACATAAATAAATCAACCCAGAAAATTTTGATCAAATTCCAATGTCCACAGTGACAAAAGGAACAAAGATGTCCACTGGACTTTTAAAAAACTTGATACCCAAAAGTATACCAGGCTTATCAATAGTCTCAATCAATGTGAATGGCTTGAATTGCCCTCTAAAGAAGCACAGGCTGGGTGACTGGATACAAAAACTCAGGCCAGATATCTGCAGCATCCAGGATACTCACCTTACTTTGAAAGGAGCATAGACATAGGGTGAAGGGATGGTCATCTATATTCCAGGCTAACGGAAAGCAGAAAAAAGCAGGTGTTGCAATTTTATTCGCAGATGCAATAGATTTTAAACCAACAAAAGTGAGCAAGGAAAAAGATGGTTACTTTATATTTGTTAAGGGTAATACTCAATATGATGAGATTTCAATTATCAATATCCTGCTAACACAAAGATTACAAAACCTTGGAAAATCATAGCACCTCTAAAAGAAACTAACAAGGCACCAGTAATGTACCCTAGGAAACGGATATCTATGAAATGATAAAAAAAGAATTCAGAATAATCCTCTTTTAAAAGTTCAATGAACTTTAAGAATATATGTATCAAAAAATAAATAAAATTTGGGAAACAACAGAATGAAAAGTTTGACAAAGAAATAGAAACAATTTTTTAAAAATAGAAATCTCAGAAATGAAGAAAACAATGACTGAGCTTTTAAAAAAAGGAATATTTTCATCAAACTGGTTAACACAGCCTTCATGTCATTAAATATTTCAAATTGTATGTGAAAACATCACACTGTACCCTATGATTGCATTAATGTACATAGCTATAATTTAATAAAAATAAAATAATAAAAATAAATAAATAAAAAGATTTTTAATTCTTATGAAATTTGACAGAAAAAGCAAGATGGCTGCCCAGAGACAGCAACTGCAAGGCGATCTTTGTAAGAAGAAGTTTTAAATCAAAGATAAAAAATGAATAAACAGACAAATACAGAATGGGTGTGAGACTAAGGGAATGGTGGAAGAACCTTCAGGAAACAGTATGGGAAGAAGTTGTGAAGCAGAACAGTAAGGAGCAAGGTAAAAGCAAAGATTAATCCCCAAGAGGCTTGTAGTCCAATAAAAAAGGTAAGTAGAAGAGTTTGTTTCTCCCTCCCTCACATTTCTGACAATCAGCCACTCCCCAAGCTGCCTGAGAGAATTTTTTTTAATTGTTGGGGATTCATTGAGAGTACACAGAACCACGTTACATTGATCGCTTTTGTTAGATAAGGACCCTTTTATAATTGTTTCCTGCCCCCAAAAAGGTGTACATCACCCCTTGTCACTCCACCCCATCCCTCCTTCCCTTTCTCAGCTCTCCCCCCACCTACCACCATGAAAAAAGGAGCTTAATTGTCCTCATATTAAAATTGAGTACATAGGATTCTTGTTTCCCCATTCCTGTGATGCTTTACAAAGAATAATGTGTTCCGCTTCCATCCAGGTTAATACAAAAGATGTAAATTCTCCATCTTTTTTAGTGGCTGAATAGTATTCCATGGTATTCATATACCACAGCTTGTTAATCCATTCTTGGGTTGGTGGGCATTTAGCCTATTTCCAAATTTTGGTTATTGTAAATTGAACTGCAATAAACAGTCTAGTGCAAGTGTCTCTGTAGTAAAAGGAATTTTTTTCTTCTGGGTAGATGCCCAGAAATGGGATTGCAGGATCAAATGGGATGTCTAGCCTGAGTTCTTTGAGGGTTCTCCATACTTCCAAGAAGGTTGCATTAGTTTGTGGTCCCACTAGCAGTGTAAAAGTGTTCCCTTCTCTCCACATCCATGCCAATATCTGCAGTTTTGAGACTTTGTGATGTGGGCCATTCTCACTGGGGTTAGAAGATATCTCAAGATGGTTTTTATTTACATTTCTCAATTAAGGATGATGAGCATTTTTTCATATGTTTATTAGCCATTCGTCTCTTTTCTTTACAGATCATTCTATTCATCTCTATTGCCCAGTGGTATAAGTGATTGTTAGCTCTTTTTATTTTTATTAATTTGAATTCTCTGTAGATCCTAGTTATCAAGCTTTTGTCTAATTCAAAATTGCAAATACCCTTTTCCAGTGTGTACATTTTCTGTTTGCTTTGGTTGTTGTCACTTTAGCTGTACAAAAGCTTTTCATTATCAGTTAGTTTCATTTTTATTACTGTTGTTGTTGTAATTGCCATAAAGTCTTCCTCATAAAGTCCTTCCCCAGGCTGATAGCTTCCAGTATTTTCCCCACACTTTCTTTGAGAATTTTTATTATTTCATGTCTTAAATTTAAGTCCTTTATCCATTTTGAATCAATTTTTGTGAGTGGAGAAAGGTGCAGGTCCAGTATCAGTCTTTTACATGTGGATATCCAGTTCTCCCAGCACCATTTATTGAATAGGCATTCTTTCCCCCAGTATGTTCTTGTCAAAGATTAGCTGGCTGTAATATATTTGTTTTATTTCCTGGTTATCTATTCAGTTCCAATATCTATGTCTATATTTTTGTGCCAATACCATGCTGTTTTGGTCACTATGGCCTTGTAGTATAGCCTAAATTCTGGGAGGCTGATGCCCTCAGCTTTGTTTTTATTACTAAGAATTGCCTTGGCTACATGAGTTCTTTTTTTCTGGTTCCATACAAAACGCAGAATCATTTTTTCCAAGTCTTGAAAGTATGATGTTGGTACTTTTTTTTTTTTTTGCAGTTTTCAGCCAGGGCTGGGTTTGAACCCACCACCTCCAGAATATGGGGCCAGTGCCCTACTCCTTTGAGCTCTAATGTTGATATTTTAATAGGGATAGCATTGAATCTGTAGATTGCTTTGGGAAGTATAGACATTATAACAATGTTGATTTTTCCCAGCCATGATTAATGTATATTCTTCCATTTGTTAATATCTTCTGCTATTTCTTTTCTTAGGTGTTCATAGTTTTCTTTGGAAAAGTCCTTCACCTCTTTTTTGGGGTTGTTCCTAGGTATTTCATTTTCTTTAGATCTATGGACAAGGGTATTGTGTCCATGATTTTCTTCTCATCTTGGCCGTTGTTGGCATATACTACTGATTTGAGGACATTGATTTTATATGCTGAGAAGTTACTGTATTTTTTAAAGGAGTCTTGTGGTTGAGTCTTTGGGGTTCTCTAAGTATAAAATCATATCACTGGCAGAGAGGGAGAATTCCACTTTCTCTGCCCCCATTTGGATGCCTTTAATTTCCTTCTCTTGCATGATGGTATTGGCTAGAATTTCCAGCACTCTGTTGCATAACTAGTGGTGATAGAGCACACCCTTCTCTTGTTCCATTCCTGAGTGGAAAAGCTTTCAGTTTTACTCCATTCAGTATAATATTAGCTGTGGATTTGTCAGAGATGGCTTCAATCATTTTAAGGAATATGCTGCAAATCCTTGTATTTTTCAGTACTCTAATTAGAAAAGGATGTTGAATTTTACTGAATGATTTTTCTGCATGTATTGAGACGATCATATGGTCTTTGTTTTTGCTCCTGCTGATATAGTGAATTATACTTTAGGATTTTTGTATGTCAAAACAGCCTTACATCCCTGGTATAAATTTTACTGGATCGTAATGTATGACTTTTATAATGATAAGTTGTAATCTAATTACTAGAATTTTATTGAGACTTTTTGCATCTGTATTCATTAGTGAAATTGGTCTATAGTTCTTTTCAGTTGGATCTTTTCCTGATTTTGGTATTGGAGTGATGTTTGCTTCATAGAACATTTTGGGGAAGATTCTTTCCTTCTTAGTTTTTTGGAATAATTTCTGCAATAAGGGTCTTTGAAGGTTCAATAGAATTCTAGTATGAAGCCATCTGAACCAAGGAATTTTTTTGTTGGGATATTTTTTATTCTTTGATCTCCCTTCTTGAAATTGGTCTGTTCAGGTGGTCTATTTCATCTTGATTAAGTCTAGGGAGGGAGTTTAATTCCAAGTATTGATCCACTTCTTCTACATTGTCAAATTTCTGGGCAAAGAGTTTCTTGTAATATTCAGAAATAATCTCCTGTATCTCTTTTGCATCTGTTGTTATTTCCACTTTACAATTTCTGATTGAGGTTATTTGAGATTTTACTTTTCTGTTTCTAATAAGTCTGGCCAAGGGTTTATCTATTTTGTTTACTTTTTCAAAAAAACAACTTTTGTTTTGTTGATTTTTTGAATGAATTTTTTGTTCTTAATTTCACTAATCTCTAATTTCATTTTGGATATTTCTTTTATTCTGATTGGTTTAGGGTTAGATTGTTCTTTTTCCAGTTCCATAAGGTGGTTTGTGAGTGTGCTGATACAATCACTTTCTATCTTTCAGAGGTAGGCATCTAGTATGATAAATTTTCCTCTCAGGACTGCTGTGCTATATCCCAGAGGTTTCAGTAACTTGTGTATTCATTGTTTTTGTGTTTGAGGAAATAAACAAGTTCCTCTTTAATCTCTTCCTAAACCCAACCATCATTCAGCATGAGATTGTTTAGTTTCCAAGACTTTGTGTGGAAATGAATAATTCTGTTGTAGTTGAGATTCATTTTTATAGCCTTGTGGTCTGAGAAGAGACATAGTATAATTACTATTCCATTAATTTTGCTGAAGTATGATTTGTATCCCAGGATGTGATCTATTTTGGAGTATGTGAGAGAAAATGCTATGAACTACAAGGCAAAAGCATGAAGTAACTTATAAGGGAAAACTTACAAGACTATCTGCAGACTACTAACCTGAGACCTTACAAGCCAGAAGGGACTTGAGCCCCATTCTCAACTTTCTCAAACAGAATAAGCCAGACTAAAATTTTGTATCCTGAAAAACTAAGTTTTCTATATGAGGGAGAAATAAAGACTTTCTCAGACAAGAAAATGCTTCCCTGCAGGAAATTCTCAGAACTGCATTTTACACTGATCAGCACAGCAGGCACTCACCAGTAAAAATTATCCAAATAGTAAGTGCCCAGATATTACAATGGCTTAAGAAGTAAAACAAAGCACTAAAAGTTATTCTCAACTGGATAAACAGAAATCTACCCCCATTTATCAATTCTTTAAATAAATGAAAATGGATTGAACTCCCTTCTCAAGAGACATAGGTTGGCTGAATGGATTTTTAAAATAAAAAAAGTATCTACTAGCTCCAGAAAACCTATCTAATTCACAAGGACACATTCAGGCTCAAGGTGAAAGGATGGAAAACAATATTCCATGGAAATGAAAACAAAAAGAAAGCTAGCATAGACATTCTCATGTTAGATTACATAGAATTCAAAGCAACAAAAGTAAAGGAAGACAAAGACGATCATTGTACAATGGTAAAGAGAGCAATTCAACAAGAAGGCATAACAATTCTAAATATTTATGCACCTAACACAGGTACCCAAAGATTTATAAAGCAAGCCATACCACAACTAAACAAACTGATAAACAGCAACATCATAATAGCTGGGGACATCAACACCCCACAGACAGAACTAGGTAGATCCTCAAAGCAGAAAAAAATAAACATGAGACTATAATCAGCCTCTAGAGTAAATGGGCTTAATAGACATATACAGAATATTCTACCATAAAACTACTGAATTCTTCTCATCAGCATGTAGAACAGAAGCCAAGATTGATCACTTCGTAAGCCACAAAACATATCTCCACAAGTTTTAAAACTATAGAAATTATACCACATGTGTTCTCAGACTATGATGGAATAAAATTATAAATCAACTCTAACAGAAATATTTAATGCTACACAAAGACATAGAAATTAAACAACCAACTGCCAAACAATTATGGGTCAAAAACTAAATTAAGATGGAAATTATAAGATTCTTTGAAAAGGGAAACAAGTTGTCAAAAATCTGTGAGATTTAGCAAAAGTGAACCAGAGAGAAAAATTTATAGCCTTAAATGCCTACACCAAAAAATAAAAAACCCAGGAAAATCACAATTTAAAATTTAATGAACTATCTCAAGGAATTAGAAAAGGATGATCAAACCAATTCCAAACATAAGAAAGAAATAACTAAGGTCAAAGCAGAATTAATGAAATTAATAACAAAAGAATTATACAGAATATTAATGAAACAAAAAGTTGGTTCATTGAAAAGATAAAATTGACACTGTTCTAGATTAACTAAAAACAAAAATAAAGTACCAAATTAAGCTCAATCATAAATGAATAAGAAGATACTACAGTTGATACCACTGAACTAAAAACAACCTCTCTGAATACTATAAAAGCCTCTCTCTATGCAAATAAACCAGACAATGTTAAAGAAATGGGAAAATTCTTGTAAAACACAAGAGCTCTGAAGGCTCATTCAGGAAAGAATAGAAATCCTAAGTAGATCCTTATCAAGTAACAAAATTGAAATACCAATAAAAAACCTTCCAATGGAAAGAGTCCTGGGCCAGATTGTTTTCCAGTCAAATTTTACCAGACTTACAAAGAGAAACTGGTAATGCAGAAATTACTTCATAACACTGAGAAAGAAGGAATCCTCTCCAACTGATTCTATCACCAATACTCAAGAAGAAAGGGATACAACAAAAAAAGAAAACTACAGATCAATATTCTTTATGAGTATAGATGCAAAAATTATCAATAAAGTTCCAGCCAACTGAATTCATTGGTACATAAAAAGATAATAATAATACACAACAACCAAGTGGGATTTATCCCAGGGATGAAAGCATGGTTCAATATATACAAATCTATAAATGTGATTTACCACATAAATAAAAGTCAAAAGAAAGACCATATGATGGATACATTTGAGAAAATTCAACTCTCGTTTATGATAGACATACATGGAACATATCTCAAAATTATAAATTCTATAGATGACAAACCTACAGCCAACATCTTACTGAAGGGAGGGAGGAAAATGGAAAGTGTTCTTGCTTACATCTGGAATTAAACAAGGTTTCCTCACTGTCAGCATTTCTATTCAAAATGGTCAGAGCAATGAGAAAAGAGAGTGAACTCAAGGATATTCAAATGGGGACAGAAGAAGGAAAACCATCACTCTTTGCTGATGATATGATCTTCTATCTAGAAAACCCCAAAAAGTTCTTCCAAGAGACTTCTTGATTTGATAACTAAATTCAGCGGTCTTCAGTTACAAAATCAATGTACATGAGTCAATAGCATTCCTATAGATCAACAATAATCAAGCTGAGAATCAAATCAAAGGTCAATATCTTTCACAATAACAACAAAGAAAATTAAATATATGAATAAACTTAACCAAAGAGATAAAAGACCTCTACAGAGAGAGCTACAAATTGCTAAAAGAAGAAAATTGCAAGGGATGCAATCAAATGGAAAAAATATATTATGTTCATGGATTGGCACAATAGACATTGTTAATATGTATATACTACCCAAAATAATCTACAGATATAATGTTATCCCCATTAAAATACCAGCATTATTTTTTTGTAGATCTAGAAAAAATAATATTATGCCTTATATGGAACCATACAAGAGCCCAACTAGCCAAAGTAAACTTAAGCAAAAAGGACAAATAAGGGGCATCACTTTACCAGACTTTAAGCTATACTACAGGGCTATAATAACCAAAAAAACATCAAACTGGCACAAGAACAGAGACACAGACCAATGGATGAGAACAGAGAACCAAGATATAAATCATCTTTATATTGTCATCTGATCTTTGACAAAGCAGACCAATAACATAGACCAGGGAAAATAATTCCTGTTTAATATAATGATGCTGGAAAAATTGGATGGACACATGTAAAAGAATGAAACAGATCTGCATCTCCTACCACTCACAAAAATTAATTCACTATGGATAACAGGCTTAAATCTAAGTCATGAAACTATAAAAATTCTAAGAGAAAATCATAGCAACAATAAAAATTAACAAACTAGACCTGATTAAATTTAAAAGATTCTTCTGTACCACCAAGGAAACAATCAATAGAGCATATAGGCAACCTACAGAATGTGAGAAAATATTTGTATGCTATACTTCAACAAAGGGCTGATAACCAAAATCTATAACAAAATCAAGAAAATCACCAAGAAAAACTTAAATGACCTGTAACAAGTGGGGAAAAAACATTAACTGAAGCTTGTCAAAAAAAGATAAACTCATGGACAATAAACATATGAATAAATGCTCAACATTTCTAATCATCAAAGTAATGTAAATCAAAGCAACAATGAGGTATCACCTAACTCCAGTGAGAATGGCTTTTATTAAAAAAAATGGATAATATTCCATGGTGTACATATACCACAATTTATTAATCCATCCATGGGTCAATGGGCACTTGGACTTCTTCCATGACTTAGCAATTATGAATTGGGCTGCAATAAACATTCTGGTACAAATATCTTTGTAATCATGTGATTTTTTATCTTCTGTATATATTATGCAGCCTTAAAGAAAAATGAAGACTTTACCTCTTTCATATTTACATGGATGGAGCTGGAACATATTCTTCTCAGAAAAGTATCTCAAGAATGAAAGACAAAGTTTCCAATGTACTCAGAACTACTATGAAACTAATTTATAGCTTTCATATGAAAGCTATAACCCAATTATATCCCAAGAATATGAGGAAAGGGGAAAGGAAGTGGAGGGGAGAGGGAAGGATGGGTGGAAGGAGGGTAATTGGTGGGACCACAACTGCAGAATATCTTCCAAGAGTACATGTGAAACTTACTAAATGTAGAATATAAATGTCTTTACACAATAACTAAGAAAATGCCATGTAGGCTATGTTAACCAGTTTGATGAAATTATTTCAAATTGTATATAAAACCAGCACATTGTAAGAAAAAAAAAATCTGGAAAAGGCTCAGCACCTGTAGCTCAGTAAGTAGGGTGCCAGCCACATACACTAAGGCTGGTGGGTTCGAGCATAGCCCAGGCCTGCTAAACAACAATGACAGCTGCAACCAAAAAAATAGCTGAGTGTTGTGGTGGCCACCTGTAGTCCCAGCTACTTAGGAGGTTAAGGCAAGAGAATCTTTGACTTAAGCCTAACAGTTTGAGGTTTCTGTAAGCTGTAACACCACTTTACTCTCTCAAGGGTGACATAGTGAGACTTTGTCTCAAAAAGAAAAAAAAAATCTGGAAAAAGAAACAGATGTTCACATGGATGTCAAGACTGTTGGACGGACTGCAAATAACTACACACTGTATGGAAAGTTGTATGAAGCTATCTCAAAGAACTAAATATCAATCTACTATTTGATCAAACAATTCTACTATTGGATATTTACACAAAGGGGAAAAAGGCATTTTATCAAAAAGATATGTGTGCTAAAATGTTTACTGCAGCACAATTCATAATCACAAAAATGTATCAACCAAAGTACTGTCAAAACATGAGTGAATTAATAAAATGTGGTATATGTATACCGTGGAGAGAAGGAGGCAAGATGGATGACTAGAGAGGCAGCGTTTGTCACAAATTCCCATCCAGAAGGAAGAAAACTGGACTGAAGTGAACTCAGAGTAGTTGAAACTGGGTAGAAGATCACAAGAAGAAATAAAGGTCCTCAGCCACACCACTGAAACAAGCTGTGAAGTCTAGGACAAAAAAGAGGAAGAGAAAGAAACAAGGACAGTTATGAAGCACACCAGAATAGACCAGATCAGAGCCGAATAGAAAGGTAAGGAAGACCCCTCCCAACCTAGGGGTTTTACATGGGCAGTGAAACACAGGATTTCTCACCGCATGGGAGAAGGCCATGAAGGACAAAAGACCCAGTTTTCCTCAACCCAGAGTATCATTCGCTGAGTCCCAATCCTACCTGGCAGAGTAGTGAGCAATTTGAGCTGAGCTACTTCTTTCTTTGGTGGCCCAACAAACTACCCCTGCAGAGGCCTGCTTCCCTTACAAGGGTGAATCTGAAGGGTAGTCCAGCTCCAGTAGGCTGGAGAAGATGTCCCACCCCCTAGGCACCAGAAAAGCAAAGACCCCATAGTGACTGCAGAAACAAGGGTTACAGAGTCCACTTTCTCTGTCACTGGCAAGCAGTGGTATCCATAGTTGTGCACCTACACATGTCTAGTGAGAATTCTGAGAGACCTCTGCATTGCAGGGCTTGGTGTATTGGGTGCACCCTGCCCCCAGATGTGGGAGGAAACTGTGACTCAACTACACTAACATTGGTGAGGCATGGTCTCTGCTCAATCTGCTTCCTGTTAGGGGGAAACTTTCCCCACTCTATGGAGTGGCTCAGTCTGGCATTAGTGCCCTTCAGGCTCCTAAAGTTTCAGGTCCCAAGCTCCCTTCCTGCTTGCTTAGAGGGGACAAGCCTAGCCTCAGGTGATGCCACTCTAGGAAATCTCAGAAAGCAGATGGCAAACTGCATATTCCCCTCCCCCAATCATAAGGGAAATCAAGCATTTCTAATCTGTTGCAACTGAGATTTTGTGAAAATAGTGGCTTTTTGAATTTGTTTGTGAACAAGGATGGCACTTTGGCTAGGAACAGTTTGGTTTGTTTGCTGGGAGCCATACCGAGCCTAGCAGCATTACTTGGCGGTCCTGCCCCAGCCCCACCCCAGCCCATCCAGCTTGGAGAAAGCAACACTGGACCTCAGGGAACTTCACACGCTACAGCCCCAAAAGGGAGCTTTAGGAGACTGTAAAGGCAGGACCACAGGTATAAGCAGTAGCTCATTTGAACACTCAGTAGAGAAGGTAAGCGGCCAACTTCATAGCCTGGGTTCTCTGGATATGATTCCAGCCTGCCAATTTCAGGTTCCAAACAACCTTAAAAACCTGCTGAGTGGGGAAGCACCTGTGGCTCAAAGAAGTAGAGCGCCAGCCCTATACCAGAGGTAGTGGGTTCATACCGGGCCCCAGCAAAAAAAAAAAAAAAAACTGCAGAGTGGATCAACATAACAAGAGGCCGTTACTTTGACAAGCCCTAGAAAGGACACGGTGAACTCCACACCTCAGGGCACTTGGAACTGATATCTGTCAGGTTCTTTTAGTATCCAAACTGCCCAAAATCTCCGCTGAGCAGGTTAACTGTGTACCAAGCAGTTTCTTTGCTCTGGCAGATGTGAGAAAGGTTGGGGCAATCTACAAATCCGGGGGCCTCTGAACATGGCATCATCCCCTCAAATTAGACATCTGAAAGTTCCTAAAACAGGGAACTAGATGGCCCTAATGGCAACTGAGCAGCTGGAGGAACAAGGAACTGCCACTTGACACTGGCAAGTCCTAAAAGAGAGATGGACAGCTCTGTGCTTCAGAGCAATCAGTGACATTGCCAGCCCACCTGAAACAAAGTTGAAGTCTCAGATTCAGCTGAATGGCACTACTGCCAGCAGACAGGTGCTGGATTCCATCAGCCCAACCTCCACCTTTCAAGCCTCAACAGTCTCCTGGGGTGCTGCCTAAAGAACCCCAAATAGTTTCAGTCTTCTACAGGTTACCAACCAGTTCACCCAGCACCATTTGTTAAATAGGAAATCTTTTCCCCACTCAATGTTTTTAATTGGCTTGTCAAAGATCAGGTAATGGCAGGTAACTGGATTCATCTGGTGGCATTCTACTATGTTCCATACATCTATCTCTTTGCTTTTGTGCCAGTATCATGCTGTTTTAATCACTATCAATTAATAGCATAATCTGAGGTCTTGTAGAATGATTCCTCCTGCTTTGTTTTTATTCCTGAGTAATGTCTTGACTATTCGAGGTTTTTTCTGATTCCATATAAAGTGAAATATTATTTTTTTCAAGACCTTAAAAATATGACAGTGGAGCTTTAATGGGGATTGCATTAAAATTATATATTGCTTTGGGTAATATGGACATTTTAACAATGTTGATTCTTCCCAGCCATGACCGTGGTAAATTTTTTCATTTGTTAATATTTTCAGCTATTTCTTTTCTTAGAGTTTCATAATTCTCTTTATAGAGTTCTTTCACATCCTTTGTTAGATAAACTCCCAAATATTTCATCTTCTTTGGCAAAGGACTTGAAGAGGAATTTCTCTAAAGAAGATAGGCATATGTCCTATAGATATATGAAAAAATGCTCACCATCCTTAATCATTAGAGAAATGCAAATCAAAACTATTTTGAGATATCACTTAACTCCGGTAAGATTAGCCCAAATCACAAAATCCCAAAACCAGAGATGCTGGCATGGATGTGGAGAAAAGGGAGCACTTCTACACTGCTGGTGGGATTACAAACTAATATGTTCCTTTTGGAAAGACATCTGGAGAACACTTAGAGAACTAAAAATACACCTGCCATTTGATCTTGCAATTCCTTTATTAGGTATATATCCAGAAGACCAAAAACCACATTACAACAAAGATATTTATATCAGAATGTTTATTGCAGTCAAATTAATAATTGTCAGGTTATGGAAGAAGCCCAAGTGCCCATCGATCCATGAATGGATCAATAAACTGTGGTATATGTTTACCATGGAATACTATGCAGCCATAAAGAAAAATGGAGACTTTACCTCCTTCATGTTTACATGGATGGAGCTGGAAAATGTTCTTCTTAGCAAAGTATCGTAGGAATGGAAGAAAATTATCCAATGTACACAGCCCTATTATGAAACTAATTTATAGCTTTCATATAAAAGCTATAACCTAATTATAGCCTAAAAATATAGGGAGGGGGAGGGGAGGCAGGATGAGTGGAGGAAGAATGATTGGCGGGATCACCTCTATGGTTTATCTTACAAGGGTATAAGTGAATCTTTCTAAAAGTAGGATATAAATGTCTTAACACAATAACTAAGAAAATGGCATAAGGGCTATGTTAACCAGTTAGATGAAAATATTTCAAATTGTATGTGAAAACACCACATTAATGTACAGAGCTATAATTTAATAATAAAAAAGAACCCCAGATAGAATATCTCTCAGTAATATTTAAGGAAAAAACTAATATTCCAGCTTAAAAAGTGTAACAAATATATTAATAAATTGGACACACATGGGGAGGAATCAGTAGAAGAACACTTGCAACATGAAAAATCAGAGCAGACCAACTTCCCCAAGAGATTACAAGGAAGAAATAGTGAAAAATTTTATCTATAGAGAAAGTATTGAAATGAAAGAAATAGAATTGATAATATAAATGTCAAATAAGATGAATAGAATTGAAGGGAAGATGGAAAAAGAAACCCCAAAAGAAGCCCAAGGAGGGTCTCAAGAAATCTATGAAAGTACATACAAATTACCATAGATCTGAATATAATTTTAAAAGATACAGCAAAGTTTAAGGAATTGAAAGAGGCATCCTAGGATTTTCAAAATACAGTACAAAGTGTCAGCAATAAAGTACAACATGGAGAAGAAAGAATCTCAGAAATTGAAGACAAGTCTTTGAACTAACCCAAGCATTCAAAGAGGCAGTAAAGAAAAGATCAAACAGAACAATCTCTTAGAGAGATATGAGACCACACGAAGAAGAAAGTCCTAAAAGCATGTAAGTTTTATTTCAAGACATCATAATGTAGAATTTTCCAAATATTTCCAGAGAACCAGTAATTTACATACTAGGTAGTTTCAGAATCCCAGGATGACTCATTCAAACAAAGTATTTCCTACACACATTATAATTAAGCTGGCCAAAATCGAAATGAAAGAGAAAATTTCTCAAGCAGCCAGGAGCATAAGCAACTTTTTACGTACAAGGAAAAAAATATCAGGGTTATAGCAAACTATTCAGCTGAAACTTTTCAAGCTAGAGAGAGTGGTCATCTATCTTCAACATTCTCAGACAAAGCAATTTTCAGGCCAGATTCTGTTTCCTACTAAGCTAAGTTTCATATTCAACAGAAAAATCAAATTTTTTCCTGACAAGCAAACATTGAGGAAATTTTGCATAACAAGACCAGCTCTGCAAGAAGTATCTAGACCCATATACACACTGTTCAGCACAGTGGACCACCACCAAAGTGAACACACCCAGAAACTAGAGGACAAATCCTAGCTTTCATAATAGTGCAAGTGATAAAACTAAGCACCAGAATTTACAAAACAAGACAAGCAGAACACCACCAAATGTATTCGTTCTCTCAGTAAATGTGAATGGCTTGAATTCCCTACTAAAGAGACACAAGATGGCTGATCTGATAAAAAGGCACAAACCAATTATATAGTGTATTCAGGAAACACATCTAACCTCCAAGGACATCACAAGACCCAGGGTGAAGAATTTCAAAATAATATTTCAGTCAAAAGGAAATTTCAAAAAGTCAGAAATCACCATCTGATTTTCAGATTCTTGGGGCTTCAAACCAACAAAAGTAAAGAACAACAAAGATGGACACTATGTACTGGTCAAGTGAACAATACAACAAGAAGACATTTCCATTCTAAATATCTATGCAACCAACTTAAATGCTTCCAGATATATAAAACAAACCCTAAGTGATCTAAGCAATCTGGTATCCTGCAACACCATGCTAAATGGAAAATTCAACATCCTTCTGACAGAACCAGACAGATTCTCCAAACAGAAACTAAACAAAAAATAAATGGACTTAAACTAGACTTTATTTTTTTTATCAAATCATAGATGTGTATATTAATACAGTCATGGCATACAGTGTGCTGTTTTATATACAATTTGAAATATTTTCATCAAACTGGTTAACATAGCCTTCATGTCATTTTCTTAGTTATTGTGTTAAGACATTTATATTCTACATTTAGAAAGATTCACATGTGCCGTTATAAGATGAACCATAAGCTTGGTACCACCAATCACCCTCCCTCCACCCATCTTCCTCATCCCCTTGTAGGAGATGCCAACATCCAAGCAAGATGATATGCAGCTGAGGCGTGGACCTCGGGCCATTCCTCCACAGGAGTTCCTTGTGGGAGGAGCCCGTGCTCTCAGCATGTAGTCATTGTTAATTACTCCCCTCACCTGTGTTGTTCTAGCTCAATAAAAGGCTGGTGTGGAGGTTGCTCGGGGCTACCCAGAAAGTTAGGGCTAGCTCGCCTTCCATAAGCTTGTACTTCTAATCTGCTTCTCACCTGGTTCCTTCCTGCGCTAACCGAGACCAGGGCCACAGGAGCCTGATGAGTCATGACATCCCCTCCCATTCCTCTTCCCTTTCCCTGAATTCTTAGCCTATACTTGGGTTATAGCTTTGAAAGCTATAAGCTAGTTTCATAGTAGGGCTGAGTACATTGGATACTTTCTCTTCGATTCTTGAGATACTTTGCTAAGAAGAATATTTTCCAGCTTGATCCATATAAACATGAAGGAAGTAAAGTCTCCATCCTTCTGTAGGACTGCATAGTATTCCATGGTGTACATATGCCAAAATTTATTCGTCCATTCGTGGATTGATGGGCACTGGGCTTCTTCCATGACCTAGCAATTGTGAATTGTAGCATTCTGGTACAAATACCTTTGCTGTGATTTTCTGTCTTCTAGATATATACCTAGTTGAGGAATTGTAGGATCAAGTGGCAGGTCTATTTTTAGTTCTCTAAGGGTTCTCCAGATGCCTGTCCAAAAGGAATGTATTAGTTTGCAATCCTGCCAGTAGTTCAGAAGTGTTTCCTTTTCTCCACATCCACACCAGCATCTCTGGTTTGGGGATTTTGTGATATGGGCTAATCTGACTGGCATTAGATGATATCTCAAAGTAGTTTTGATTTCCATTTCCCTGATGATTAAGGATGATGAGCATTTTTTCATATATCTATAGGTCATGTGTCTGTCTTCTTCAAAGAAATTTCTCTTCAAGTCTCTTGCCCACTCCGAGATGGGATCACTTGTTCTTTTCTTGCTAATACGTTTGACTTCTCTGTGGATTCTGGTTATTAAACTTTTGACAGAGACCTAACCAGCAAATATCTTCTCCCATTCTGAGGGCTGTCTGCTTGCCTTACTTACTGTGTTCTTGGCTGTTCAGAAGTTCTTCAGTTTGATCAGGTCTCAGTAGTGTATTTTTGATATTGCTTCAATTGCCCAGGGGGTCCACCTCATAAAATTTTCACCCTTGCTGATTTCTTCCAGTGTTTTCCCTACACTTTCTTTTAGTATTTTTATAGATTCAAACCTTTAGCTTAAATCTTTAATCCAGTGAGAGTCTATCTTAATTAGTTGTGAAAGGTGTGGATCCAGTTTCAGTCTTCTGCAGGTTGCCAGCCTGTTTGCCCAGCACCATTTGTTAAATAGGGAATCTTTTCCCCACTCTATGGTTTTCATTGGCTTGTCAAAGATCATATAATGGTAAGTTTAAGGGTTAATCTCCTGGTACTCTATTCTCTTCCATACATCTACTTATCTGTTTTTGTGATGGTATCATGCTGTTTTGATCACTATGGATTTATAGTATAATCTGAGGTCTGGTAGCATGATTCCTTCTGTTTTGTTTTTATTTTGAATAATGTCTTGGATACTTGAGTTTATTTCTAATTCTATATAAAATGAAGTATTTTTTTGAGATCTTTAAAGTATGACAATGGAGCTTTAATAGGGATTGCATTAAAACTATATATATCTTTGGGTAGTATGGACATATTAACAATGTTGATTCTTCCCAGCCATGAGCATGGTATGCTTTTCCATTGGTTAACATTGACCAATGGTCAATGTAGATGTTAGTAGATGTTAGTAGATCTACTAACATTAGACATTTGTAGTCTACTACAGATGTTAGTAGATCTACTAACATTAGACATTTCAGCTATTTCTTTTCTTAGAGTTTCATAGTTTTCTTTATAGAGATCTTTCATGTCTTTTGTTAGGTAAACTCCCAAATATGTCATCTTCTTTGGCACTACTGTCAACACAATAGAGTCCTTGACTGTTTTCTCAGTTTGACTGTTGTTGATATATACAAAGGCAACCAATTTATGAGTTTTGATTTTTAACTTGAGGTGATGCTTATTCCTTGATCACTTCTAAGAGTTTTGTAGTAGAATCCCTGGTGTTTTCCAGATATACAATCAAATCATCTATGAAGAGTGAAATTTTGATCTCTTCTGACCCTATATGGATACACTTGATCGCCTTTTCTTCCCTAATTGCGATGGCTAAAACTTCCATTACAATGTTAAAGAGTAATGGAGACAATGGGCAACCTTGTCTGTTTCCTGATCTGAGTGGAAATTATTTCAATTTAACTCCATTCAATATGATATTGGCTGTGGGTTTTCTGTAGATGGTCTCTATCAATTTAAGAAATGTCCCTTCTATACCAATTTTCTTAAGTGTTCTGATCATGAAGGGATGCTGCATATTATCAAAAGCTATTTCTCCATCAATTGAGAGAATCATATAGTCTTTGTTTTTTAATTTTTTTTTATGTTGTGAATTACATTTATAGATTTACATATGTTGAATCAGCCTTGAGATCCAGGGATAAAACCAACTTGATCATGGTGTATAACTTGTCTGATGTGTTGCTGGATTCTGTTTATTAGGATCTAATTTAATATTTTCACATCAATATTCATTAGTGATATTGGTCTGTAATTTTCTATTATTGTTGGGTCTTTTCCTGGTTTGGAAATCAAGGTGATGTTTGCTTCATTGAATGTGTTGGGTAGTATTCCTCCTTGTATATTTTGGAAAAGTTTAAGTAATATAAGAACTAGTTCTTCTTTAATGGTTTGGTAGAATTCTTACATGAAGCCATCTGGTCCTGGGCTTTTCTTTTTAGGGAGATTTTGTAAAGTTGATGCTATTTCAGAATTTGATATAGGACTGTTCAACATTTCCACTTCATTCTGACTAAGTCTTAGAAGGTGGTGTGATTCCAAGTATTGGTTGATTTTCATCAGATTTTCATATTTCTTTTTTTTATTAAATCATAGTTGTGTACATTAATACTATCATGGGGTACAGTGTGTTGTTTCCATATACAATTTGAAATGCTTTCATCCAATTGGCCAACATAGGCTTCATGTCATTGTCATAATTGTTGTATTAAGAGATTTATATTCCACATTTAGAAAGATTCACATGTATCCTTATAGAATAAATCATAGGCATGATCCCAGCAATCACCATCCCTCCATGCATCCTCCCCCCTCCTTTCCCCACCCTCTCACCTTTCCCTGTATTCTTGGGCTAAAATTGGGTTATAGCTTTGCTATGATAGCTAAAAATTAGTTTCATAATAGGTTTGAGTACATTGGATACTTTTTCTTCCATTCTTGAGATACTTTTCTAAGAAGAATATTTTCCACTTCCATCCATGTAAACATGAAGGAGGTAAGGTCTCCATCTTTTTTTATGGCTGCATGGTATTTCATAGTGTACATATACCACAATTTATTGATCAGTTCATGGGTCGATGGACACATTGGCTTCTTCCATGTCCTAGCAACTATGAATTGGGCTGTAATGAACATTCTGGTACAAATGTCTGTATTGTAGTGTGATTTTTGGTCTTCTCAATATATACCTAGCAGAGGAATTATAGGATCAAATGGCAGGTCTATTTTTAGTTCTCTAAGTGTTCTCCAGATGACTTTCCAAAAGGGACATGTTAGTTTGTAATCCCACCAGCATTGTAGAAGTGTTTCCTTTTTTCCACAACCACGCCACCATCTGTGATTTGGGGATTTTGTAATATGGGCTAATCTTACTGGTGTTAGATGATATCTCAAATTAGTTTTGTTTTTTGATTTGCATTTCTTTGATGATTAAGGATGGTGAGCATTTTTTCATATATCTGTAGGCCATGTGCTGTCTTATTCAGAGAAATTTCTCTTCAACTCCCTTGCCCACCCTAAAATGGAATCACTTGTTCTCTTCTTGCTAATACATTTGAGTTGTCTGTGCATTCTCATTATTAAACCTTTGTCAGATACATAACCAGCCAATATCCTTTCCCATTCTGAGGATTGTGTACTTGCTTTTCTTAATGTGTCCTTAGCTGTGCAGCAACTTTTTAATTTGAGGAGTTCCTAGTAGTGTATTTTTGATGTTGCTTCAATTGCCCGGGGGGTCCTTCTCATAAAATATTCACCCAGGCCAATTTCTTACAGTGTTTTCCTTACACTTTCTTCTAATGTTTTTATAAGTTCGTGTCTTAAATTCGAATCTTTAATCCAGTGAGAGTCTATCTTAGTTAGTGGTGACAGGTGTGGGTCCAGCTTCCGTCTTCTGCAGGTCTCTAGCCAGTTCGCCCAGCACTATTTGTTAAATAGGGAATCTTTTCCCCACTCTATGTTTTTCATTGGCTTGCCAAAGATCATATAGCAGTAAGTAGCTGTGTTCATCTCTTGGTTCTCTATTCTGTTCCATACATCTATCTCTGTTTTTGTGCCAGTACAATGCTATCTTGATCACTATGGAGTTATAGTATAGTCTGCTGTCTGGTAGTGTGATTCCTCCTGCTTTGTTTTTGTTACTGAGTAATGTCTTGGCTATTCGAGGTTTTTTCTGATTCCATATAAACAAAGTATTACTTTATTGGTATCTTTAAAGTATGACAATGGAATTTTAATAGTGATTGCATTAAAATTATATATTGCTTTAGGTAGTATAGACATTTTAACAACGTTAATTTTTCCCAGCCATGAGCATGGTATGTTATCCCATTTGTTAACATTTTCAACTATTTCTTTTCTCTGAGTTTCATAGTTTCCTTTATAGAGATCTTTTATGTTCTTTGTTAGGTAAACTCTCAAATATTTCATCTTCTTTGGCACTACTTTGAAAGGAATAGAGTTCTTGACTATTTTCTCTGCTTGACTATTGTTGTTATATATAAAGGCTACTGGCATATGGGTGCTGATTTTGTAACCTGAGACATTGCTCTATTCCTTGATCACTTATAAGAGTTTTGTAGTAGTGTCCCTGGTGTTTTCCAGGTATACAATCATGTCATCTGTGAAGGGTGAAAGTTTGATCCCTTCTGATCCTATATGAATACCCTTGATTGCCTTTTCTTCTCTAATTGCCATGGCTAAAACTCCCATTACAATGTTAAAGGGCAATGGAGACAATGGGAAACCTTGCCTGGTTCCTGATTTGAGTGAAAATGATTTCAGTTTAATTTCATTCAATACTATATTGGCTGTGGGGTTGTTGTAGGTGGCTTCTATCAATTTGAGAAAAGTCCATTCTATGTCAATTCTCTTAAGTGTTCTGATCATGAAGGGATGTTGGATATTATCAAAAGCTTTTTCTGCATCAATTGAGATAATCATATAGTCTTTGTTTTTTTAATTTGTTTATGTGATGAATTATCTTTATAGATTTATGTATGTTGAATCAGCCTTGAGATCCTGGGATAAAGCCCACTTGGTTGTGGTGTATAATCTGTTTAATGTGTTGCTGGATTCTGTTTGTTAGGATCTTGTTGAATATTTTCACATCAATATTCATTAGTGATATTTGTCTATAATTTTCTTTTCTTATTGGGTCTTTTCCTGGTTTGGGGATCAAGGTCATGTTTGCTTCATAGAATGGGTTGGGTCCTATTCCATCTTTTTCTATATTTTGGAAAATGTTAAGTAGTATAGGTATGAGTTTCTCTTTTAAAGTTTGGTAGAATTCTGACATGAAGCCATCTGGTCCCGGACTTTTCTTTTTAGGGAGATTTTATATAGTTGATGCTACATCAGAGCTTGATATAGGCCTGTTCAAAATTTCCAATTCATTCTGACTAAGTCTTCGGAAGTGGCATGCTTCCAAGTATTGGTCAATTGCCTTCAGATTTTCATATTTCTGAGAGTAAAGTTTCTTATGGTATTCATGAAGGATTTCTTGAATATCTAAAGGGTCTGTTGTTATTTCATCTTTGCCATTTCTGATTGATGAGATTAGAGATTTAACTCTTTTTTTCTTGGTTAGGTTGGCCAAGGGTTCATCAATTTTATTGACCTTTCCAAAAAGACAAATTTTTGATTTGTGAATCTGTTGTATAGTTTTTTTTGTTTGTTTTCAATTTCATTTAATTCTGCTCTAATTTTAGTTATTTCTTTTCTTCTGCTGGGTTTCGGATTAGAGTGTTCTTCCTTTTCCAGTTGCTTGAGATGTTCCATTAAGTTGTTAAGTTCTTCTCTTTCCATTTTCTTGAGGAAGGATTGCAGTGCCATAAATTTACCTCTTAGGACTGCTTTTGAAGTATCCCAGAGGTTCTGGTAACTCATCTCTTCATTATCATTTTGTTCCAAAAATTTGGTAATTTCCTTCTTGATCTCGTCTCTGACTCACCTATCATTGAGCATAAGTTTATTTAGCTTCCACGTTTTTGTTTGAGTCTGCAGAATCCTGTTGTTACTGAGTTCAACTTTTATTCCTTGGTGGTCTGAGAAGATGCAAGGGATAATTTCTATTCTTTTAAATTTGCTGAAGTTACTCTTGTGACCTAAGATGTGGTCTATTTGAAAGTATTTTCCGTGGGCTGATGAGAAAAAATGTGTACTCAGTTTTATTAGGGTGAAATGTTCTATAGATGTCCATTAAATCCAAATGCTGAATGGTTAAGTTTAACTCCAAAATTAAATTGCTAAGCTTCTTGTTGGAGGATCTATCCAGCATTGCCAAAGAGGTATTAAAATCTCCAACTATGATGGATTAATCAGGTTGCTCATGTCTGTTAGAGTATGTCTTATAAATTGAGGTGCATTCTGGTTGAGTACATAAATATTGATAATTGAAATCTCCTCCTATTGTGTATTACCCTTAACAAATATAAAGTAACCATCCTTATTCTTGCTCACTTTTGTTGGTTTAAAGCCTATTGTATCTGTGAATAAAATTGCAACATCTGTTTTTTTCTGCTTTCCATTAGCCTGGAATATAAATGACCATTCCTTCACCTTTAGTTTATGCTTGTCTTTCAAAGTAAGGAGAGATTCTTGTATGCAGCAGATAACTGGCCTGAGTTTTTGTGTCCAGTCAGACAGCCTGTGCCTTGTTAGAGGGCAATTTAAGCCATTCACATTGATTGAGAATATTGATAAGCCTGCTATACTTTTGGGTATTGAATTTCTCAAAAGTCCAGTGGACATCTCTAATCCTTTTATCACTGTGGAAGTTAGAGTTTGATCAAAAATTTCTGGGTGGGTTTATTTATGTGGTGGAGGATTGCACTGGTCATTATGGAGGATAGGTCTGAGAATATCCTGAAGGGCTGGTTTAGTTATGGTAAATTTCTTCAACATGTGAATGTCAGTAAAGTATTTGATTTATCTATCATAAATAAAACTCAGTTTAGGTGGATACAGGATTCTGGGTTGAAAGTTATTTTGTTTTAGGAGAGTAAAGTTTGATGACTACCCTCTTCTAGCCTGAAAGATTTCAGCAGAGAAATCTATAGTCATTCTAATATTCTTCCCCTTGTAGGTTATGGTTTTTGTACATCTAACTGCTTTCAGAATTTTCTCTTTCATATTAACTTTAGTGAAGTTCATTATGATGTGCCTGGGGGATGTTTTATTGGGTTGAGTCATGGTGGGGTTCTGAAACTGTCTGCTTTCTGAATTTCAGAATCTCTTGGTATGTCTGGAAAGTTTTCTTTCATAATGTCATGAAGAAGAGCCTCTGTGTTTTTTGAATCAACTTCGTCACCTTCATGGATTCCTATAAGTCAAATATTAGTTTTCTTCTAATCATCCCAGAGCTCTCTGAGAGAATGATCTGTTTTTCCTCTTCATTTCTCTTCATCTTTGAGTGCTTGGGTGAGTTCAAAAGCTTTCTCTTGAATGTCAAAGATCCTTTCTTCTGCCTGCTCCATTCTGTTACTGAGAGCTTCTACCATATTTTTCAGATCTTTGAGGACTGGAAGCTCTTGCCTCAATGTGTCAAAATCTTTGGTCATTTTATGTTTGAAATTGTTGCGTTCTTAGGACATCTTTTGAATAATTTATTGAAATACTAATTCCCTCCTTTCCTCCATTCTGTTGATCTTATTTGCTATCCCAATTCTGAACTCGATTTCTGACATCTCAGTCAACTGTTTATGGGTGGGATCTTCAGTTGCATCTGCCATATCCTTCCTTGAGGGGGGTTGATCTAGTCTGGTTATTCATATTACCAGAGTTTTTCCACTGATTCCACCTCATACTGAATTTACACCATTTGAATTTACACCATTTGAGTAGATAAGGAGAAGTTGAACTAAGGGCCTAGGAATAGTGATTCACTAGCCCTTTGTCCAAAGGCTGGGACTGGTGTCTGTACCTTTGCCCCTAGAGCTTTGCTATGTCCTGAGAAACTGGGGGTCTACTTGGTGTGGTGGGGCTAGTTGTCTCTGTCTTGTTTTTAGCTGGTCTATGTTCTACCCTAGTAAATCAGTTGCCCTAGTTGAAGTCTCAGCTGTAGAGAGAAATACCAGCAATTAATTCACCCCACCTCCCCATAGGCAACAATTGATAAAAGAAAATCACACCTTCCCACAACCACACACCCAAGGTAGCACTTTGGATAGTCCTCAAGTGATTCTTCCAGTTCAAGATGTCCAAATGAATTGTCCCAGTCAGCACTGGTCTCAGGTGGGGGAGTTCAAAAGGTGTCTGGCACCTAGACAGCAGGGGTCTGTTCAAAGCTTGGGTATAACTCACCCTGGTGCTCCATGAGGTCAGAACCCAGCAAATAAATTAGTCTTGGAAGATTGATGCCTCCTTCACCACCTTGCACCTTTGTCACACCTAGTCACTGGTAACCCCTCAGTGCTGTGACCCAGTTGTCCTATAAGTGAGTGTGGCAGGACTTCATGTCTGCCAGAGTCAAATTAAAGTCAGTGCCTCCTCCACTTGGTTACCACTCTTTGTCACCAGCCAGCAGAGGGAGCTGAAGCCTGTCTGTCTCAGGCACTCAATGGTACCTGGAGAATGTTCCACCTGAAGTCAATCTAGACATGAGGATATCCAGACAGCAAAAGAGATTCTTCCTCAACCACTTTTGTCACCACTGTTCTTTAGCTCTGAAATCCCTATAAGGTGAGGTCTGGTTCCCTTTGGCAGACCACAGAGTTGGGGAGGTGACTATGCAAAGTTAGACCCCAGCAGGGTCACTGTATTAATGCCGATGTTAGATGGGATGTGTCTCCAGTTGGGTTCATACACCTCAGAAGCTCCTGACTCTCCACCTGTAGCACAGAGACCCAAGCCTCTGCCTGCTGAAATATGTTTCCTTAGAATCATGGCTTGCCTCGGCAGGGGAGATGTGCATTTATCCATCTCTTTCCTCAGCTCAGTTCCCTTCCTTCAGTTACGTTGGGTTCTTTTGGGCAGTTATCTTTCCCCCTGGACTGGAGTTTTTGTTGAAAACCAGCTCCAGTCAGCCATCATCCTCCGTTCCCTCGTGTTCTTATTGAATGTGAAAATTGGAGTTAGGGAAAATAGCCAGCCTGAGAATTTAGAAAAGCACAAAACATGTTGAAACCAAAGAAATAAATAAACAGACAAAAAAGCTACCAGACACCCAAACACACACAGATGCACAGACAGTCAAAAACAAGTAAACAAACAGACAAAAAATGATAGTAGGATAGTAGTCATAAACTGATTTAAAAAAAGAGATGGAAAAAAGTAAGGAAAACAAAAACTAACAAACAACAACAAAAAAAAAAAACAACTCTAATAGTCTGATGTAAACACTCTCAGCAACCATAAGAAGGGAGGGAAAGAGAGAAAAAAAAGAAAAATAGTATTAATAAAATAATAAAAATAAAAATAGAAAAAAAGGGATGCCACCAATAAGAATATTATTCATATATATATATAGGGATCAACTTTAGCAGGAATATACTTTCTGGACAGCAGGTGGCACCGTGACTGGTTCCTAGGCTTATACCTATTTCTCCATTTACACTGTTTTTTTTAATGGTTGCCTGGCTCATGTTTGGCTTAGACTCAGAGGAAATGTTGGTGCTGCAGATTTCAAGGGGAATCTTTGCTGGTGGGTTGCACAAATTCTCCCTGCAACAGTTACTGAAAAGTGTGGGATGTCCTGAATCCGTTTTTGGTATAGGATGGCTGCCTGCAGGTGAGTTTCCACTCATTGCACCTGACCCATAGGAAGAGGTGTTATGCGGTGGCCTGAATTTTCAAAATATGTCTCCTTCCTGACTGGCCACCTAGCGGGGGCTGTCCTGTTGCAGATGGCACCCTTATCTGCTCTCCAAATTCAACACAAGAATCCATTTGTCACCAGTTTTTCTACTCAACTCAGTTTCCCTTCGAACTGGAAATTGTAATCTTCCATGGGTAAGGGTCTGGTTGCCGTTGGCACCCTCCACTTCAGCACCAGAGCCCAAAGACTTTTCAGTAGTCTCCAGGGAGGAGGCGCTGGTTGCCACTGGCACCTGGCACTAAGCACCATAGCACAAAGACTTTTCCATCAGTCTCTATAGGGGAGGGGCTGGCTGCCCCGGTTTCAGTGCCTGGGCACTTAGACTTTTCAGTAATCTCCGTTTGGTAGGGACTGGTTGCCTCTAGAACCTGCCACTTTAGCCAGGGGGCACAGAGATTTTTCAATCAGACTCCACAGCTCGGGGTCACACCCTGAATCCAGCAATCCGCCAAACCACTGCAATCCTCTAACTGCCAATCCACCTCCAATATTCCCTATGAGGAATGGTCTAGCACACACAATCACACCTGCTAATTTGGGATACATGAGCTAAATTTGTATCCCCTCTGCCATCGCACTCTGTCTCCTAAACCCTCACTCTTCTGTTAATTTTACTGATCTCAGAAAAAAAAAATAAGTAAAATAAAGTAAAATAAGATAAAATAAAATAAAATCTTCACTGGGAGGTTTCACAAGTTCGCCCTGCAGTAGTTCCTGTGAAGTGCAGGATATCCTGGAGCAGTTTTGGGTGCAGGATAGCTGCCTGCTGGTGGGATTCAAATTGCCACACATGGCCCTTGGGAAAAGGTAGCTGTGGCTGCCTCCGTTTCTGTAATTACAAAGTGTGTCTGTTTCCTAGGCGGGATCCTTTCCCCTCAATTATCTGTCCACTGCCTAGACCCCTACCACTCCAAATGGGGTTCAAATGGCTCCCCTTTCTGGTCACCAAATTCTATCGGGAGTCCATACCTCACTAAAATCTCCACAAAACACCCAAACTCCTCACGAATTAGGAATTGTAGTCCGCCATGGGGGAGGGGTTGGTTGGTGCTGGCTCAGACCACCTGCCACTGCAGCTGGAACTGCTTCAACAGTGGCCCAAAATTTCTCTGCAAAAATCCAGTGTTTGGGGTTACAATTCCATTGCATCAATCCACCACTATGCTGCACAACCAGTGATGCCTGTCTGCACTGGCACTCCACGCAGGGAAAGATCCAGTCCCCTCCCTCTCACCTGAAACCGTGAGGAGATTTAATATAAAGATCCATCTCATCTGCCATCTTGTACCTGCCTCCTTAAACTAGACGTTAGAACAAGTGAGCTTAAGACACCTACCGAACACTACATCCCAGTGAAATCAAGTACACATTCTTCTCATCAGCTCATGGATTATTCTGTAAAACTGATTATATCCATCACATAAACAAATTAAAAAACAAAAACCATATGATTCTCTCAATTGATGCACAAAAAGCTTTTGATAATATCCAGCAACTCTTCATGATCAGAACATGTAAGAAAACTGGCATAGAAGGGACATTTCTTAAACTGATAGAGGCCATCTACAGCAAACCCACAGCCAATATTGTATTGAATGGAGTTAAACTGAAATAATTTCCACTGAGATCAGGAACTAAGAAAGGTTTTCCATTGTCACCATTGCACTTTAACATTGTAATGGAAGGTTTAGCTATTGCAATTAGGCAAGAAAAGGCAATCAAGTGTATCCATATAAGGTCCAAAGAGACTAAACTTTCACTCTTTGCAGATGATATGATTGTATATCTGGAAAACACCAGGGATTCTACTACAAAACTCTTAGAAGTGATCAAGGAATACAGCAGTGTCTCAGGTTACAAAATCAATACTCATAAATCTGTAGCCCTTATATATACCAACAACTGTCAAGCTGAAAAAAAACAATGAAGGACACTATTCCGTTTACAGTAGTGCCGAAGAAGATGACATATTTGGGAGTTTACCTAACAAAGGACATGAAAGGTCTCTATAAAGAGAACTATGAAACTCTAAGAAAAGAAATAGTTGAAAATGTTAACAAATAGAAAAACATACCATGTTATGGCTGGGAAGACTCAACATTGTTAAAATGTTCATACTACCTAAAGCAATATATAATTTTAAAGCAATCCCTATTAAATCTCCCTTCAAAGATCTCAAAAAAATAATACTTCATTTATATGAAATCAGAAAAAACCTCGAATAGCCAGGAAATTACTCAGAAATAAAAACAAAGCAGCAGGAATCACACTACCAGATGTCAGACTATACTGTAAAACAATAGTGATCAAAACAGCATGGTACTGGCACAAAAACAGAGAGGTAGATATATGGAACAGAAGAGAGAATCAAGAGAACATCCCAGCTACTTACCTTTACCTGATCTTTGACAAGCCAATTGAAAACACTGAATGTGGAAAACATTTCCTATTTAGCAAATGGTGCTGGGAAAACTGGCTGGTGACCTGTAGAAGACTTAAACTGGAACCACACCCTTCACCATTAACTAAGATAGACACTCACTGGATTAAAGATTTAAACTTAAGACATGAAACTATAAAAATACTAGAAGAAATTGTCAGGAAAACACTTGAAGAAATCAGCCTCAGCAAAAATTTTATGAACAGAACTCCAGGGCAATTGAAGCAACATCAAACATACACTACTGGGAGCTGAGCAAACTGAAAAGCTTCTTCACAGCCTAAAAATAAAAAAAAAAGGTAAGTAAAGCAAGCAGACAGCCCTTAGAATGGGAGAAGATATTTGCAGGTTATGTCTCCAACAAAGGTTTAATAACCAGAATCCATGGAAAAGACAAATGAATTAGCAAGAAAAGAACAAGTGATTCCATCTCAGGGTGGGCAAGGGATTTGAAGAGAAACTTCTTTGAAGACAGGCACATGGCCTAAAGATATATGAAGAAATGTTCATCATCCTTAATCATCAGATAAATGCACATCCAAACTACTTTGAGATATCATCTAACTCCAGTATGATAGCCCACATCACAAAATCCCAAAACCAGAGATGCTGGAGTGGATATGGAAAAAAGGGAACACTTCTACGCTGCTGGTAGAAATGCAAACTAATATATCCCTTTTGGAAAGATGTCTGGAGAACGCTTAGAGAACTAAAAATAGACATGCCATTTGATCCTACAATTTCTCTACTACGTATATATCCAGAAGACCAAAACCCACACTACAACAAAGATATTTGCACCAGAATGTTTATTGAAGCCCAATTCATAATTACTAGGTCATGGAAGAAGTCCAAGTGCTCATCAACCCACAAATGGATATATAAATTGTGGTATATGTACACCATGGAATATTATGCAGCCTTAAAGAAAGATGGAGACTTTACCTCCTTCATGTTTACGTGGATGGAGCTGGAAAAATATTCTTAGCAAAGTATCTCAAGAATGGAAGAAAAAGTATCCAGTGTACTCAGCCCTACTATAAAACTAATTTTTAGCTTTCATATGAAAGCTATAACCCAATTAAAGCTCAGGAATATCAGGAAAGGGAAGAGGAAGGGGAGGGGAGGGGAGTGGAAGGGGATGGTTGGTGGGACCACACCTATGGTTCATCTTACAATGGTGCATGTGAATCTTTTTAAATGTAGCATATAAATGTATTAACATAATAACTAAGAAGGGGATTCTGGGAAGATGGCGACTGGTAGCAACCCTGGTCAGAGGCTCCTGAGCAAAGGAAGAAAAACTGGTTGGAATCAGAATCTATGAAGCCAGAGACGGGGAGCTGAGCCCAGAAAGAAGTTCGGCAAGCTATAAATCCAAGGAAGATCACTTAAGA
>CAUYTI010159952.1:0-20357 GCA_963575145.1 Galago senegalensis
GATAGGAGCATTATATATCTGTTTGTGTATTTTGGCCATTGGAAGGATGAAAAAACAACTACAGGCTCGGCGCCTATAGCTCAACCGGCTAAGGTGCCAGCCACGTACACCTAAGGTGGTGGGTTCGAATCCCCAGCCTGGACCCGCCAAACAACAATGACGGCTGCAACCAAAAAATAGCCGGGCGCTGTGGTGGGCGCCTGTGGTCCCAGCTACTTGGGAGGCAGAGGCAAGAGACTCGCTTGAGCCCAGGAGTTGGAGGTTGCTGTGAGCTGAAATGCCACGGCACTCTACCCCGGGGGGGACAGCTTGAGGCTCTGTCTCAAAAAAAAAAAAAAAGAAAAAAAGAAAAAACAACTGCACTATCTACGATTTTTGCACACCCTTCCACCAAGAACCAATTTTAGCCTTTTGCATTGAGAACTCGTACTTTAAAGCAGTGAGTTCTCAATTTTTGGCGATCTGTTAGAATGAAATAAGGACATTAAAAAAAATACCTATGCCTGGGATATACCCACAGAACCTCTGGGGTGGTCTTTTTCAAGATTCTCCAAGTGGGCTCAGAGTCCATAGTACAGTGGTTATGGCACAGGCCACATGCACTGAGGGTGGTGGGTTCGAACCTGGCCCTGGCCTGCTAGACAATGACAACTATAACAACAACAACAAAAATAGCCAGGAGTTGTGGCTGGCACCTGTAGTCCCAGCTACTTGGGAGGCTGACACAAGAGAATTGCTTAAGCCCAAGAGTTTGAGGTTGCTGTGAGCTGTGATTCTAATATAATGGTTGGAAAATACTGCTTTAGCATTTGAGACCCTCTTACAGGAGATTAAAATCTGGTTGGCAAGCAGGACCTACAAACATGAACGTAAACAATGCAGAAATGAATGGAACAGTGAGAGCTGTCGAGTTCAAAAAAAGAGAAACTAACACAGGGTGTTCTGATGAGGAGAGGCTTTGTGAGCTGGACACAGAATCTGAGCAGGATCTAGAAAAAAGAATGGGAAAGAAATTATTTCAAATGTGGAAATGACAGGGGCAAAGGTATGAAAAGGACAGAGGGTGCTTGGGGGATGTAATGGATTGAATGGTGGCCCTCAAAAGATAGTCCACCTGGAATCTGTGAAGTTTATTTAGAAAAAAAGCCTTTGTGGATGTAATCAAGTTAAAGATCTCAAAACGAGAGTATCTTGGATTAGAGAGGACCCTAAATCCAATGACAAATGTCCTTAGAAGAGAAGGAAGAAGGAGGTCATGGGCAGACAGGCAGAGACTGGAGTGCTGTGTCTATAAGCCAAGGAATACCAAGATTGTCAGCAGCCACCAGAAGCTGGAAAAACAATGCAGGATTCTCTCCTGGATCCTTTGGAAGAACAGTTCCAAACTTCTGGCCTCTAGAACCTTAAGAGAACAAACACCTGTTGTTTTTTACTGCCCAGTTTGTGGTCATTTGTTAAAGTAACCCTTGGATGCTAATACAGGGGACAATAAGGACACCACTCTAACAGAGTAAAGAAATTGTATTAAGAATGAAAAATAAAATTGGAACCATAGAATGGGTCCAAACAGAAAGCTGTTGTTTACGCAATGTATTGGTTAGGGTTCTCCAGAGAAACAGGACTAATAGGATATATACTTAGATCTGTAAGAGATTTACCATAGGAATTGGTTCATGCAATTCTGGAGACTGAGAAGTCCCTTACTCTGCTGTCTATAAGCTGCAGAACCAGGAAAGCCAGTGGTGTAATTCAGTCCATGTTCAAAGGAACCAAGAACCTGAGGATCCAGTGGTATAACTCTCAGACTGAGACTGAAGGCTTAAGGACCTGAAAAGCTCTGATGTTCAAGGGCAGGAAAAGATGAATGTCTTAGCTTCAGAAGAGAAAGCAACTTCACCTTTCCTCTACACTTTTGTTCTATCCAGGCTTTGGACAATTGCATGAAACCCACACACGGTGAGGGAGGATTTTCTTTACATAGTCTAGTGATTTAGATACTAATCTTTTTGGGAAACTCTTGGACTTAAGCGATTCTCTTGCCTCACCCTTGCAGAAGACATGCCAAGAAATGTTTTACCAGCCATTTGGATCTTCCTCACTCCATCAGTCACACTGAATCCTAAAATGAAGCACCATACCCAGTACCCTGAGAACACTCGGTATACCGAGAACTATTAGAGGTATGAGGATACACCTCTGAGTGCCACCCGATGAGACTGGAAGATTAATCTATTGATAGTAATGCTGTATAACCTATAGAAATTAGGTAGAATTAAGGAAACCACCGACAGGTATAACAAAAGTAAGGAAGGCTTGGCTCCTGTCGATCAGTGCTTAGGGCACCAGCTACATACATCAGGGCTGGCAGGTTCAAACCTGGCCCAGGCCTGCTAAACAACAATGACAACAGCAGCAACAACAACAAAAAAACAGCCAGGTGTTGTGGTGGGCACCTATAGTCGTAGCTACTTGGAAGGCTGAGAATCCCTTAAGTCCAAGAGTTTGAGATTGCTGTGAGCTGTGATGCTACAGCGCTCTACTAAAGGTGATGTAGTGAGACTCTATCTCAAAAAAAAAAAAATTAAGTAAGGAATATAAGGAAAACCTGGATTAGTGAGATGGTTTCAGAAAGGAAAGAAATCAGTTCATGCAATGAAATTCACAGGAAGAAGAAGGCAGGCCTAGCACCTGATCTATATGGCCACACAGAAGAGGACTTTTTCAATAATGACTTGAAGGTTTGAGCTAAAGGAAATATGCATATTAGATCTGGAATCAAAACATACTATTTAAAAAATTTGGTTTTTAGCAACTTTATTGAGGTATATTTTATGTTTCATTCATCTATTTCAAGCGTACAATTCATTGATTTTATTTAATTAAAAAAATTTTTTTTAGGAGACAGAATCTTACTTTATTGCCCTTGGTAGAGTGCTGTGGCATCACAACAACCTTCAACTCCTGGGCTTACATCTCTTGCCTCAGCCTCCCAAGTAGCTAGCACTACAGGTGCCTGCCACAATGCCTGGCTATTTTTTTGTTGCAGTTTGGCTAGGGCTGAGTTTGGATCCACCACCCTCAGTATATGGGGACGGTGCCCTACTCACTGAGCCACAGGTGCTGCCCCAATTCATTGATTTTTAAAATAACTTTACTGAGTGGTACAACCATCACCATAAAGCAGTTTTATTACATTTTTGGTTCTCAACTAGGATCTCTCATGATCATTTACAGTTAGTCCCAGCTAACTGTATCCCCCCACCTTCAGGCAACCACTGGTATACATTCTTTCTCTATAAATTTGCCTTAAAATTTTTTGTATATGAATAGAATCATTCAGCATGTGGTCTCTTGTGTCTGGCTTATTTCACTTCACATATTATTATTGAGGTTTATCTACCATGTACTATCTATCAGGGGTCTGTTCCTTTTATTGGTAAACAGGATTACATTGTGTTACTAAACCACATTTGTCTATCATTCACCAATTTTTAGACATTTGGGTTGTCTTCAGTATTTGCTGATCTAAACACTCTAGTGCAAGTTTCCATGTGGACATATGTCCTCATTTCTTTGAGTAGATACTGAAGGGTAGAATTGCTTTGTTGTTTTGTGGTTTTATGTTTAACTTTCTAAGAAACGGCCACATTATTTTCTAAAGTGGCTGCACAATGTATAGTCTCACCAGCAATGGATGAGTGTTCCTGTTTCTTCACATCCTCACCAACATTTTTTGTTGTCTGTCTTCTCACCTTTCTAGTGGATGTGAAATTGTATCTCATTGTGGTTTTCCTTTGCGTTAGCCTAATGAAGAAGGATATCGAGCGTCCTTTCACGTGTTTATTAGGTATTCAGGTATCTTCTTGGGTGAAACCTATGTTCATGTCTTTTGCATATGGTTTGATTGTTGTTTGTTTTCTTACTGAGTTGTATGAATTCTTTATATATTCTGAATACAATTCCTTTACTTTGATATGTATTTTGCAAACATTTTCTCCCAATCTGTTGTCTTTTTTATTTTTATTTTTTTTGCAGTTTTTGGCCGGGTTGGGTTTGAACCTGCCACCTCTGGCATATGGGGCCAGCGCCCTACTCCTTTGAGCCACAGGCACCACCCATCTTTTTTATTTTTTAATGATGTATTTTAAAAGACTAATGTCTTGTGCTTTGATGAGGTCTGATTTATCTTTTACTTTCTTGTATGAACTATGATTTTGGTGTCACCTCTAAGAAATTTTTGCCTAATTTAAGTTCTTGAAAATTTTATCCTATGTTTTATTCTAAAAGTTTTATTTTTAGCTCTTATTTTTAAGTCTATGATCTATATTCAGTTAATGTTCATGTATGGTATCAGGTAAGGGTCTAAGTTAATCTTTTTCACATATGGATATCTGGTTGTCTCTCACTGCCCTTATTTTTTTATTTATTGGGGTTTTTTTTTGTGAGACAGATACTCACTATGTCTCCCACAGTAGAGTGCTATGGCTTCACAGCTCACAGCAACCTCAAACTCTTGGGCTTAAGTGATTCTCTTGCCTCACCCTCCCAAGTAGCTGGGCCTACAGGTGCCCGCCACAATGCCCGGCTATTTTTTTGTCGTTGTAGTTGTCATCATTGTTGTTTGGCAGACCGGGGCTGTGTTCAACCCACCAGTCCTGGTGTACGTGGCTAGCTCCCTAATTGCTGACCTATAGGCATGAGCCTCACTGCCCTTATTGAACAGAATCCTTTGGCCGGGTTCAACCCACCAGCCCGGGTGTACATGGTTGGCTCCCTAATTGCTGAGCTATAGGCATGAGCCTCACTGCCCTTATTGAATAGAATCCTTTGGCTGGGTTCAACCTACCAGCCCTGGTGTACGTGGCTGGCTCCCTAACTGCTGAGCTATAGGCGTGAGCCTCACTGCCCTTATTGAACAGAATCCCTTAGCCAGTGAATTGAGTAACATCTTTGCAAAAACTCAATTGAGTATAATGTAAGGATTTATTTATGGACTCTGACTTCTGTTCCAGATCTGTATGTCTATCCACATGCCAGTCCCATGCTGTCTTGATAACTGCATCTTTATAGTAAACTTTTATTTATCTATTTATTTATTTTGAGACAGAGTCTCACTATGTCACCCTTGGTAGAGTGCCATGGTATCACATCTCATAGCAATCTCCCACTCTTGAGCTTAAGCGATTCTCTTGCCTCAGCCTCCCAATTTTCTGGGACTACAGGTACCCTCCACAACGCCCAGCTATTTGGTTTTTGTTGTTGTTGTTGTTGTAGTTGTCATTGTTGTTTGGCAGGCCTGGGCTGGGTCGAACCTGCCAGCTTCGGTGTATGTGGCTGGTGCCCTAGCTACTGAGCTACAGGTGCTGAGCCTTTATTAAGATTTTAAATAGGGGGATGGTGCCTGTGGCTCAAAAAGGTAGGGTACCTGCCCCATATGCCAAAGGTGGTGGGTTCAAGCCCAGCCCTGGCCAAAAACTGCAAAATAATAATAATAATAATAAAATAAAAAATAATCTTTAAAAAAAAAGATTTTAAATAGGGAAGTGAAAGTCCTTCAACTTTGTTATTTTTCAGAATTGTTTTGAAATAATGTGCTTTGCCTTTCGACATCAATGTTTGGATCTGTTTGTTAATATCTTCAACAAAGCATGCTGAAATTTGTGTGAAACCTATAGATGAATTTGGGGGAAATTTATCTAATATTTTAATATATAATTAAAATTTATATATTCCATGAAAATGGAATATCTCTTCATTTATTTAGATCTCCTTTAGTTTCTTCAAAGTTCTGTAATTTTCAGTATACAAGTCTAGCATTTCTTTTGTCAAATTTATTTTTTATTATGCTATTTTGAATAGCATTGTATTCTTACTTTCATTACTAAATCATATACTAATTTATTATCCCACCTGTTGTGTAATAAATGCTTTTTAAATTAATGGATTGACTTGTGAATGAACAACAGGAAAATTTTTAGCTAAAGGAAAGAGAAAGAAACTTAAAAATAGTTCTTATAGCGCAAGTTTGATATTTAACAATTTAACAATCGTGAAGGTCTCTGACGTGTAGTTTATGAGTTTGTTATTTTAAATAAAGTTTATTATTTATGTTTAAAGTATACAATATGATGTTTTGAGATAATAATTGGTTATTATAATAATGCAAATTATATATGTTTTATATCCCATAATTTTTTGGTAGTAAGAGCAGCTAAAATCTACTCATTTTGCAAAAATCCCTAATATGGTAAAATCTTATTAATGGTAATCCTCAAGCTGTACATTAGATCTCTAGACCTGTTAACCTCATATCTGTTCAATTGTACCCTATCACCTACATCACTCCATCCTTCATCCAGCCTGCCCCAGATAACCTCTATTTTAAACTCTATCTCGGTATATTTTTTACTTTTTTTTTTTTTTTAGATTTCACATGTAAGTGAGATTATGCAGTATTTTTCATTCTGTGTTTCATTTAACTTAGTATAAGATCCTCATATAATAGGGCTTATGATGCCTATGACCCCATGGTGTGGCTATAAGGTTAAAAAGCAATAGAGAATATAAAATTCCTAACATAAATACAAATCTTAAATGCTCTCAGGTGGATATTCAAAAGGGAAGCATTTTGCTCAGAAGTGAACTTGATTCAGTGCTCACTGTTCCCTTGTCAATCTGGGGAATTGTGGGATTTTTAAGACCATCCCTCATGTATATTGAAGCTCACTTAACTACTTTTTTATTATTATTATTATTATTATTATTATTATTATCATTTCCTTCTCTTTCTCTCCTGCTGCACCTTTATCTGGGTCTTCTTTTCTACAGTCTCCACTTAAGTCAATTTGGATGATAACTGTTAACAATTGAATTCACTTCAAACTAAAATGTTTTGAATATACTCTTGGTAGGGTTTGGTAAATGGATACATTTCTGTATTGCGCTTTTCTTTGTGTATTTCTTTGGACTTAACTGAACTGTTGCTCCTCAGCTAAGCCACATCCTCTCATAGTAATGAGATGATGAGAAAGGTGATATGTTGTTCTCTATGGACCTCATGTCCTTTGATTCAAAACTCAAGTGAGGAAAACAGTGTTACTTATCGAGCCCTTATAAACTTAAAAAAAAAAAATCACACTCTTGCCATTCTTGGGGTGCCTCCTGTGTGCCAGGTCCTATGTTAGTTGGGAGGCAGTTCCCCAGAATCAAGTGTGCAGAATAAATCCTTTGCCATCCTGGGCTTTCCAGAGTAGAAGAAGCGTAGCTAGTGGCCTCTGAAGACATTGCTTGGCTCAGGATAAATAAGAGCCATGTGAAAAGTCTGCTGCTTCATTGAGTTCCCTCCCTGGGTTAGAGAATATTTGAAAAAGTTATCACCATCTGGCTGATGTTTCTGCTCAAAGGCACCTTTGAGTGGTGTACAAAATTAAGGAATCAAGTAACAGCCTATTTTTTTCCAGATTTCTTCTTTGAATTTACGTACACTCGCCTAAGATCTTCCACTAATTAACTTTGTGACCTTGAGCAAGTTACTTCACCCTCCTGCCTGCCCATCAGGGGCAGGCTAAGTAGTTTCTGAGAACTTTTTTAGGTCTATATCCTATTCCAACCCTCCTTAAGTTCTTAGACTGTGCGTTGGTGGGTGGAGGAGGGAGAGAGGTGACAAGGAAGGAGGAAATCTTTTCAGATGGATTAATGTTTTCAGGATATGGAACATCTAAGTATATAACCGACTTAAGAAATAATTTATTGGTAAGTGTGAGGTAAAAACTGAATAGTCATGGCTCTACCCCTTTCCTTCTCTTTTACTCTTAAGAATAAATTGCTATGATTGTGAATTCTGGCCGTTTTTTACAAACTCGCAAAATGAATTTCCACATTGGGGGGTTTATGGTTGTCTGTTTCTGCATATGGCGTGGCTTGGTGGATAACTGTCTAAATTAAGGAGGTTCAGCAACAGGAGCCCGTTGTTGCTCCTCAGCTAAGCCGCATCCTCTAATAGTAATGAGATGATGAGAAAGGTGATATTTTGTTCTCTATGGACCTCAACCTCATGTCCTTTGATTCAAAACTCCAGTGAGGAAAACAGTGTTACTTGTCAAGCCCCTATAAACTTTTTTTTTTTTTTTTAGGCAGAGTTTCAATCTGTCGCCCTGGGTAGCACCATAGCTCGCAGTAACCTCCAATTCTTGGGGTCAAGTGATCCTCTTGCCTTAGCCTCCCAAGTAGCTGGGACTATAGGCACCCACCACATTGCCTGGCTGGCTTTTCTATTTTTAGTAGAGATGAGGTCCCACTCTTGCTCAGGCTGCTCTCCAACTCCTGAGCTCAGGCAATCCACCCACCTTAGCCTCCCAAAGTGCTAGGATTAAAGGTGTGAGCCACTGCGCCCAGCCTGAGGCTCCATAAAAATCTTAACACATGTCTTCATCACTAATTGTCTTCTCGGCTTTACAGAAGAAAACAGCAGAGAGGTGGCCTAAAGTTGCTCTGGAAATAGTCTAGAGAGCCTCCAGAGGTGGAGATCACCAAGTACATACCTCTGGAAAAGAAAGTCGTTAGAGAAGCTGAAAAAATGTGAACTAAGGGACTGCTTTGTTTTGTGGCTCCCCTCTTGGTACACAACTGGAGTATTTCTATTAACAGAACCAATCACTACTGTCAGGATATAGTAGATCACGTACTTTCTGCTGTTAACCCAAACATCTGAACAGTGCATTTGGAGTTTATCCTCAATTTATTTTTTTTAAACTTTATTCAAATTAATATGAGGCTACAATATTTCGGTTACGTTGTTCTCACTTCCAGGGTAAAGTTCCATTTGTAGAAGAGCCCCTCACCCAGGGGGCATGTTATATACCCTCACAATGTGCACATTAGGTGAGATCCTGCCTCCTGCCCTCCTCTCCTCAATTTAATTTGTAATTCCTATATTCTGACTCAGAGACATACATTATATTCAATAAGAGAAGAAAACTTTATATTTTATAGTTCCAGAATTCTTTTACTCCCATATTTAAAACAAAAATTAGATATGGAAATTCTATTTCCTAATTAGTCAGTGTCCTGAAATTATTGTTTCAAACTATATTTACAGGAAGGTATTATTACTTCTTCCTTGGTACATTTGTTTGGATGAATCTCAGATGTGTACTTCTGGCTCTAGACATACCTTTCTAAAACTGGCTGCTGGATTTCTCTAAATTAACAGCCCAGATTCGCCCAGACTTTTTTTTTTTTTTTGAGACAGAGTTTCACTCTGTGCCCTAGCTAGAGTACCCTGGCATCATAGCTCACATTCTTGAGCCCAAGCTTGCACTCTTGGGCTCAAGCAATCCCCTTGCCTCAGCTTCCTGAGTAGCTAGGACTACAGGTGCCCACCATGAAGCCAGGCTAATTTTTTCTATTTTTAGTGGAGACAAGGTCTCACTTTTTTTGCTTAGTCTAGTCTTGAACTGAGCTGAGGCAATCTACCTGCCTTGGCCTTCCACAGTGCTAGGATTATAGGTGTGAGCCACTGTGCCTGGCCCACCTTGAATTCAACAGATCTAATTCTATCTACAAAATCTCCCCCTGCTGCTGTAATTTATTAATGCAAAGACTACATCAATCCAATGAGTTGCTAGGATTCATTTCTGTGACCATCCTCTACTTTTCCTCCATCTGGTACACAGCTCTGCGAGACTCTCCCAAAGTCTTCCACCCAAATCCTTTCTCCATGCTCATTGGAAAGACTTTGTATCATTGTCTCACTTTAGCTATAATGATAATCTCCTGTCCACTGCCCCCAGGCCATCCTAAACATTATGACAAGATTTCCAGAGTCATCTTGCAAAAAAAGAATTTAATCATGTCACTCCAGTAAGCATGTTTAGTCTCCTTGATACCTACAGGATGAAGTTTACACTTGGCTAGATAGGAGCTTTAAGGAGGACTCATTCTGATTACTGTTTGTCTCTTTAGTCATATTTTATTTTATCCTTCCTCCCCTGTGAACCCTACACTCGGTTTATCCAGGGTTGTTTGCTTTAGTGATGACCACACATCCTTCTCCATCTCTGCCCTTTTAGTCTTATAGTTTCTACTGCCAAGGTTGTCATTCTTCCATCACCACCTTAATCATTATAAAATGCCAACTCTTCCAGCAGCCTTCCTTCCTACTCAAATCTGGAACCATCGCAAGTACTATTAGCATTCTGCTCTTTCTTCCTGGGCATGTTGTGTCCATGCATGTGGTCGGGCTTCTAGCTCTGAGTAGTTGCCTGAGGACCATCCTTGTTGCGTCTGGTACCAAGGCAGGTCATGAGTCTTCATTCCTCAGGAGTAGCCTTCAATCGATGAATGAAACAAGTTGGAAGATTAAAAACTGAGGTGTCCTAACACCTCAGTTAGGCTAACTAAGGCATCTTCTGTCCTATCCCCCAGAACTTCCTGGCAGGACTGAGCCCCCGGTTACTCACAGGGATTTGTTCAAGAATGGGCCTTTTATTATTGGCTACTTTGCTTGTTCATCTAACTTCCCAATTCCCCCTTTGTTGCTGTCTGTGATCACCTCTGAGATAAACTACTCGGGAACATGTTCTTGCCTCATGGTCAGCTTCTGGTGGAACCCAAGACAATATACCGTGTCTGTCCTCTCCTAGCAGGCTGTTTAGACTTGTCCTGCTATACCTCGCTTAGCATGGGAAATATTCATTGGAGAAAAATCCCTGAGGTCAGGAACAGCATCTTCCTCGGCATGTTCCTTTCAACACCCTGCACAATCTCTGACTTGAAGTAGGTGGCCAACAAGTAAAGGTTAAATGAAAGTGTTTTAATAAAGAGGAAAACCTGCATTACAGTAAATGCAAGAAAAAGTTAAAACTTATAATTATGTATAGGAACTGTGTAGCAGAGCCATGACCACATCACACCTTAGAAGCCCTGCCCTAATGAATAGAACAAATTATATGTAGCCTTCATTCTCTACTTTTCAAGTTACCTGGTATTGAGAATCATATTTCCATTTTCCTGTCCTGTTTCACCCCTTGGCCTCTAAGCTTACTGAAGATAAGCCTTTGATTTATGCTTTTTTATAATACTAGCCCCTCATCTGATGTCTTGCACACAGTCTATGCTCAACTCTAAAAATATTTTTTAATAAAACCAAGAATTATAAAGCACCTGAGAGTGCTTTAAAATGGTTTATTTTTTTAAAACATGGTTTATTTTTTAATAATCATTTTTATGTCCACTATAGAAAGATGAACCAGCAGAATTTTACCATATTGCTTATACAAATTTTAAGTTGAGAGCATCCAAATTAATGGGATTTTACCATACTTATGAAATTACTTTAACACTTATTGAAATCAGGATCTTGTGGCGAGAACATGTGGTGCAAATTAACAGTTCTAAATATCATAATTGTGTGGTCTTCATCCTTTAGCTTTCTTCGTTTTGCCATCATCTCTACTGTGGCATTTATTCACATTTAACTCTTTCTCTTCACCCTGAAGAGACACGGATCTTGTAACTCCCTGCGAAGCCAGAAAATCTAATTCAATACACCTGTGTACGTTTGCTAAGCTTCAGTAGACATAACCCTTTAAAAGTTAGCTTAAAGGGAGCAAAATAACACAAAACAGTGGGAGGAAACAAATCAGTGATAAACGGCCTGGACCCAAGTCCTCTCATTCTTTCGAAGCATACTCTTTCTGCATGATTTTGCAATGGAGATTAAAGTTAAGATTGTACATATACGTAGAGCTAGAAGGCTTGTGGATCTAATTGTGGTTCAGATCCAATTACTCTGCTAAAAGGCAGATACAATGCAAATGTATCTACATCCATGTGCACATTTGGTAGTAAAATTCAACAGAAAGCAAGCAGGCAGGAGGAGGCAGGAGGGCACACCTAACGGGCACAATGCACACTCTCTGAGTGAGGGGCGCCATTATAACTTTACTCAAACTATGCAAAAGCAACTCATAATATTCTGAAAAAATTTTTTTTTTTAGAGACAGAGTCTCACTTTGTCACCCTTGGTAGAGTGCTGTCGCGTCACAACTCACAGCAACCTCCAGCTTTTGGGCTTAGGTGATCTTCTTACCTCACCCTCCCGAGTAACTGGGACTACAGGTACCCACCACAATGCCCAGCTATTTTTTTGTTGCAGTTTTGGCTGGGGCCGGGTATGAACCCACCACCCTTGGTATATGGGGCTGGTGCCCTACTTGCTGAGCCACAGGTGCCGCCCAAGATTCTGAAATTTTAAAAATATGTAAAGGAAAAACATTCGGCATGAAACTATACTCATAGGATTACAATTCTGCCATTCTTTTTAATGTCAAATTAATTTTAGGTTAAATAATCTTGAACCCTGCAAGATTTTAAAAGTATTAAAAAACAGTAGGATACATAATTGGTTAAGGAGTAGCAACTGCTTTGAATTATGTTCTTGTTTGGAAAATATCAGACATACCAATAGTGTGCCTAGGCAGAAGAAATTTGCCAACAGGGAGAGATCTGTAATCCAGATCTTATATTGTTACCCTCAAGGCTGGGTACATAATTTGCCACCTGTTATAAAACAAAAACTCAGAGCTCTCTGTTCAAAATGTGCTAAGAATTTGTAAGCACAGTAGAGCATTAAGACAAGTGGGAGGTTGGACAGGGGGCTGCGTGACTGCCTAGGTTGTATGCCCAGGAAACCAGTTCTGTTTATCTGCTGCTTATTGAGATTCTTTTCCACAAGATTTTGTTCTCAGTGGTTCTTGATTAAATGATGTGTCCTGAGGCACACATTAGCAATCTAAATTATGATTGAATCTGTAGAGGCGCTATGTACACATAATTTTGTTATTTCGTAATGTCCTAGAACGCCAATCTACCCCTACCACAATGGGAAACATCGCAGGGTTTGGGGGTGGCTCTTACTAGAACATCCATAATTAATCCTAGAAGTATAGTGGACCCTTGAAGCATAAGAGTTTGAATTGTGTAGTTCTGCTTATATTTGGATTTTTTTCCAATCAAACTCAAACTGAAAATATAGAATTTGCAGGATGCAAAATACTTCTTTAAGGAGGGCAGACTTTTCCTCTATTCCTATGTGCCTGCTTCCAGTGGGCTGTGAGACTTGAGTATGTGTGGATTTTGGAATATTCCGGGAACCTGAAACAAATCCCCTGTGAATATAGAGGGCTGATGGTATATTCCTGCATTTCTTCCCACTTGACTATCAGTTATCAAAAGCCAAGACCCTAATCTTGAAATCCTGAGGTTTTCTGCAATCGTCTGCCCCCACAGTATTTGGGAATGAGGGAGAAGTGGCACATACACCCACGCGATCATTTCACTATAGCTGTTCCCTCAAATCCCCCTTGCTGGAACAGAATCTTTGTACCCCTTTTATTTCAGGGACACCCTCCAGATAGGTCTGAGCAGTCTCCTCTATGCCTTTCTCCTTCGCCCTATCTGACCCCTCTGGGCAATAGAGAAATGAGAAAATCTTCATGGGCTAGAGCATTTGGTCTTTACTCCTGGCTGCCCCAAACTCCCTTCCTCCTTATCTTGGAGGCCCAGCCATATCCTTGAGTTTATCTTCCACTTGCTTGACTTTATTCTCCGCAGGAAGAAAGGAAGGGGGTAAAACCACTTAGGTTCTCTCTTGAAATCAGAATAAAGATATAGAGGGTATGCAGCCCACCTCTGCCATACATTCAGTTTTGCATTGGTGAGACAGGTGAGTTTAATGTATTTATTAAGTCACAAATAATCAGTGAGCAGCATATATTAGTAATTCTGAAAAATTCCAGTAGTTCTATAGAAGTGTTTCCAAATGTGATTAGAATTGTTTGTTCACTGACATCATATTTCTTCCACATCTGAAAAACACATATGCTGTGTGAATTAATTTTATTGTATTTTTCTAATTAATAGTCTTTCAAAAGCGTTGGCTGTTGTGCTTATCTATGAGATCCTATGACAAACCAGCACATCCGACTGAATTTTAAAGCAAGTTATGACACTGAGCCAAGCAAGCTTGCAAACACATTGTGATTCCTTTTATCAAAAGCAGTTATGAAAAAATGTTATGAAAAAGACACTGTTTGGGCAACTTAAATTTTAATGTCTATTAAACAGAAATAATTCTATCTTATTACTTATTTCAGTCAGAAAATGACAGATGTCGGAGGGAATTTTTTAAATGAGGAATTTAATAAGGAAATGGCATTACTTCTAATACTATTACTATTGTAAATATATGACTGGTTTTTAATTTAGCTAGAATTAGCTAATTTAGCTAGAATTTAGCAATAGATTTTTTCCATTGAGTTAGGTTTTCAGAGAACCAAAGCTATTATTTGACATTTCTACTTGGAAATTGGTAAGATATATTTAAAATGTACACGCATTAGATATGCTGAGGAGGTCACTCATCAAAATTACCTGTTTTATAGATACATGATTTTCAAATACAATTTCATAATTAAAATTAGCAGAGTAATACTGACCTACTTCATAGGACTTTTGGATTTTACTTAAATACTTAAATATATTTAAACACAAATATGTTTGTGTAGCTTCATTGAACTATAATTGACATACAATAAACTATGCATATTTAAAATGTGCAATTTGATACGTTTTGACGTATCCATGCACCCTCGAAAGCATCATCATCAAGGTAGTAAATGTGTCCATCATCCTCAAAAGTTTCCTTGTACCTGTTTGCAATCTTTCCCCTTCTTCCTCTTCTCAGGCTCCCCTTCCTGCTATCCCTAGGCAACCACTGCTTTCTGTCTTTCTGTTAACTCTTTTTTTTGTTTTTGTGACAGAGTCTCACTATGTTGCTCTCAGTAGAGTGCCATGGCATCACAGCTGACAGCAAACTCAAACTCTTGGGCTTCAGTGATTCTCTTGCCTCAGCCTCCCAAGTAGCTGGGACTACAGGCGTCTGCCACAACACCTGGCTATTTTTAGAGTTGGTGGTCTCACTCTGGCTCAGGCTGATCTCAAACCTGTGAGCTCAGGCAATCCACCTGCCTAGGCCCCCCAGAGTGCTGGGATTACAGGCAGGAGCTACTGCACCAGGCCTATAACATTTTCTTATCTTTTGGGGTATGGCTTCTTTTACTCACTATAGTTATATTGAGAGTCTACTTGTTTTTGCATGCTCTTTTCAATAGCTTTATTCATTTTTATTGCTGAATAGTGTTCCATTGTTTTATTTTCTGTATATATATATATATATATTTTTTTTTTTTTTTTTGTAGTTTCTTGGCTGGGGCTGGGTTTGAACCCACCACCCTCAGCATATGGGGCCAGCGCCCTACTCCTTTGAGCCACAGGCACTGCCTTTTTTTTTTTTTTTTGAGACATTTTCACTTTATCTCCCTGGGTAGAGTGCCATGGAGTCATCATAGCTCACAGCAACCTCAAACGCTTGGGCATGAGCCATCCTCTAGCCTCAGCCTCCCAAGTAGCTGGGACTACAGGCCCTGCCACAGTGCCCAGCTATTTACTTTTTAGAGACAGGGTCTTGCACTTGCTCAGGCTGGTCTTGAACTCCTGAACTCAGGCAGTCTACCTGCCTCCGCCTCCCAGAGTGTTAGGATTACAGGCGTGAACCATCACACCCTGCAAATGTTGGTTTATTTATTCTTCTCTTCTTTAAGCTAAACTCCATTTTCAACTGTGCCTCCAAGGAGACTTCATGGGGTCACGGAAGTTTTTGTTGTCAGCACAACAAATCCAAATCTCAGCCATATCTCTGTGACTCTGTTAACGCAGCTTTTATGAGTTTCTTCTCAGGGCTGCAGTTTCCTTATCTGAAAATTGAACATAGGATTGTTGTAAGGATTAAATAGTAAAGCAGATTGAACAAAACTAGACACACAGTAAATGCTGTATGGTTGGCAGTTCTTATTATTAACATTACTAATTCCATATGATATGTTTCGTAGCACTTCTAGCTCAAAATAACTATCCTTGTTATTAGTAGTCCCAGTATTGTCTGACCACACAGGATAGAGTAAGGCAGTGGTTTCTAAAGTATTATAAAATCCCAGGACCAGCAACGTTAGCAATGACCTGGGAACTTGTTAGAAATGCATAGTCTCAGGCCCCACCCCCAACCTGCTGAATCGGAAACTCTGGGGGTGGGGCGGTGACCTGTGGCTTAACAAGCCTTCCAGGTGATTCTGATACAGCTAAAATTTAAGAATAAGTGCAGTTGGGTAATTGCCAGGCTGGGGCAGGAATTAACGCAGGCTCAGTTCACATCGACTTTCTTGTTATCGAAAGCACACTGTTGACTAATTGAGCTTAATATCAACCAAAACCCCTAAGTCTTTTTCACACATGTTGCTGCTAATCCCCGTATTCCCCATCTAGCACTTGTACCGGATTCTTTTTGGACTGAAGTATAAGTCTTTACATTTATCCCTATTAAACTTAATCTTGTTAGATTCGGCCCATCGCTTCAGTCATGTTTGGGGAAATTTTAGTTCAGCTGGAATGAACCATGACAAAAAAGCAGGGCCTAGAGACCAAGGAGGAATGTTGCAAGGACAACATCCCTTTATAAGTTGGCTGAGTCCTGAACGATGAGATGCTGGCTATGGTGGGCTTCTAAATAAACACTTGAGACCCTAGGGGGATGTGGTGATTTGATTTCAGTTTAATTCAGCTAACATTTATTGGGCGCCTACCAAATTCCTGGCTGTGAACAAGGTACCAGAGAGGTGCTAAATAGCCCACTCTTTAATGTCAGTTATAAGTGATATGAAGGGATTTTTGTTTTAGTTTTAGCAGGCACATGAAGCCCAGTACATTAATATTTACAAGTCCCTTAAGAATAGAATTAATACCTTTTTAGTGCCAGATCCTTTGTCATATGCTTTGTTGACATTTTCATATTTAATTTCTAAACCAATCCAATGATATAGGAATGGTTACCTTAGTTGAAGTTGAGGAAACTTAGAATCAGAGGTTAATGGAATGAACCATGACAAAAATGCTTAAATGTCCTCAAGGTCACATAGCAGCTTAGCTAGGGGAAATCCCAGATCTGTATATAGACTTTTTCCTCTGTGATCAAGAAAATTAAGATCATTAAATATCTCACCTAACCCCCAAAAGAGGAGCCCACATCACAAAGTCCCCCAAAGCTGTAGATGCTGCAGAGGTGTGGAGAAAAGGGAACACTTGTACACTGTTGGTGAGATCTCAAACTAATACAGATTCTTTGGAAAGAAGTATGGAGAGTCCTCAAAGAACTCAACTTAGACCTCCCATTTGATCCTGAGTCCCATTACTAGGTGTCTACTCAGAGGGAAAAAAAAATCATTTTACCGTAAGAACACTTGCACTAGAATGTTTATGGCACCTCAGTTCAAAGCACTAAGATGTGGAATGAACCCAAGTGCCTATCTACACATGAATGGATTAATAAACTGTGGTATATGTATACTATGGAATACTATTCAGCCATAAAAAAGATGGAGACTTTACATCTTTTAACCTGGGTGGAGTTGGAGAAGATGCCACTTAGTAAAGTACCACAAGAATGGAAAACCAAGTATCCAATGTACTCAATACTAATACAAAACCAGTAGATGAACAAAACACACACACACACACACACACACACAAGACAAAGACACAACTGAACTCAAGGAGGGGAGGGGGAGGAGAGGAGAGAGGGTGCTAGTGTGCTGTCATCTAACAGGCACAATGCAGGGGCACATGGCACACTTCCTAGGTGAGGGGCACAACTAGAATTTGGACTCTACCAAACAAATGCAAACAACATAGCCTAATCATCTGTACTCTCATATTAATCTGAAATTCAAAAATAAATACATAAATAAAAATGTTTGAAAGTAATTTTCCGTAATTCTTTAAAGTTTATGGTCAATAACTTTCATTTATCAAGTTCCTAATGGTATTAATTTACGCTGAAAATTTGAAAAAGTTTGAAATGAGAATTTGGCTTTTTCCAGTATGACTTTTTTTGTTGTGATAATAATAAATAAAAATAATCAGTAGCAAAAATAAAAGATTGTTAAACATCAAAACCACCAGTGGCTTACAGTCCACCCATAGACTATTGACGCTGCTGAGCTGTTTTATACTGGGTAAGTTTATAATACTAAAAACATTAAAATAGCAATAGTGATCCAAACCTATATCTACTAAACAGTACATCTAGCTGGGCTCACCATCCTAATTTTTAAAAAAATCTTACATTTGGTTTTACTTTTATTCACCTCATTTGCTGGATTGGCCACATATATTAGCTACATATTATTATCTATCACAATATTAATATTGTAACTAGAAGTCGTTACCTCTGGCAACCGAATCTTTGCAGAGTATGTAATTTTTTCCTCTAAAGGGTGAAACTAGTCAATTCTATCCTATTAGGTAATATCTACTATATTTTACTGATATAAAATATGCATTTTAATAAACTAGTTTATAGTATAATGGAAAACAAAATGGACTTTGAGTCTGAAGATAAAAATTTCTTTCCACTTACTAGTTTTATCACTCTGGGCAAAAAACTTAACCTATAAAAAAAACCTCAGTTTTTAGATCTCTAAAATGTAATGATAATGTTTTCGGAGTTATGAGAATTAACTGAGACAATATCTATGGAAAAGCTCTGCAGTCAGTTAATATTTTACAAATATAGACATTATTTAAAAAAACTTATCTGTTTTATAAGTTGCTGAAATGTGAACCACTTTGCACACTTCTGCCACTTATACATGTATCTGATTCATAGAGCAGAATTCAAAATTTTTGAGCTTCTCTGACAATGCTTTCGTTCTTTCATAGTTTGTTTTTAGCAGAAGAGTTTCCTGGAGAGTTACATATGAACAATGTGATAGAACTGATATTAAAATTCTACATTTTGTTTGTTAACTTCCATTTCAAAGATAAAGTCTCTTTACCAAGCACTAACATTGTCAACACTACTAACATCATCATTATAGAAAGACTCCTGCTAGGTGCCTGAATGCCTGAAGCCATGTGCTGTGGCTCTATAATGTGAGTTAAGCTGAAAACAAGCTTAGTTCTTTTTAGTTATTATTATTATTATTTTTCAAACAGTCTCACTCTGATGCCTTGGGTAGAATGCCATGGTGTTATCACAGCTCACACCATGAGCTATGATGAGTTCAAGAGGTCCTCTGGTCTCAGCCTCCCAAGTAGCTGGGACTACAGATACCCAGCACAACACCCAGTAATTTTTCTATTTTTAGAAGAGATGGGATCTTGTTCTTGTTCAGGCTGGTCTTTAACCCTTAAGCTCAAGCAATCCACCTGCCTTGGCCTCCCACAGTGTTAGGTTTACAGGTGTGAATCACTGGGCCTGGCCAACAAGCCAAATTCTTTAGAGTTTGTAATGTAATATAAGCAGACTTTATATGAATTAAGAGAAAGATATATTTGTGTTTTATCATTCATATGAGTGTGTTTTTGAATATTGATTTCATAGTGTTATCAAGCACATTAGATACTTTTTCCAGTCTTGAGATACTTTACTAAGAAGAATATATTCCAACTTCATCCAGGTAAACATAAAAGATGTAAAATCTCCATCTTTTTTATGGCTGAATTATATTCCACAGTATACATATTTCCCAATTTGTTAATCCATTCATGGGTTGATGGGCATTTGGGCTGCTTAAAAATAAGTAAGTGAGGAGATAGTTATGTTAGTCAGTTGGATTTAAGCATTTCACATTGTATACAAATCATCACATTGTACCTCATAAATGTATACAGTTACAATTTTAATTAAAAATTAAATTAAAAAAGTAAACACCCTGAATTCTGATAAAATAAAATTACACAATGCTCAAAAACAAAAAAAGGGAAAAATATATACACTTAAATACCTAGAATTCTTGAATCTATCCCTTTTAGTTGTATGACCCTAAGCAAATGACAATCTCTTAAACTTCAATTTTCTCATTTTAAAAATTGGGATTCCATTGTAGTCTCTAGCTGATAGAGATGTTGGGCAAACTAAATGCCATATCATGGGTAGAGTGATTAGTACAATATAGTACTTCATACAGAGTCAATATTAGCTATTATTAGAGCTAAGTACTCTATACTCTACTCCTAAACCTCTTGTCTTTTCCTTCTGATCCTCATACCCTATAAAGAATGAGTGTCCTGGCTTGGCGCCTATAGCTCAACCAGCTAAGGCGCCAGCCATGTACACCTAAGGTGGCGGGTTCGAATCCCCAGCCCGGACCCGCCAAACAACAATGACGCTGCAACCAAAAAATAGCCGGGCGTTGTGGCGGGCGCCTGTGGTCCCAGCTACTTGGGAGGTGGAGGCAAGAGAC
>CAUYTI010159953.1:0-14667 GCA_963575145.1 Galago senegalensis
ATGTCTTGTTTGGGTTGAGTCGTGCTGGGGTTCTGAAACTGTCTGCTATCTGAAATTCTGGATCTCTAGGGATGTCTGGGAAATTCTCTTTCAGAATTTCATGAAGAAGAACCTCTGGATTTTTTGAGGCAGCTTCATCACTTTCAGGGATTCCTATAAGGCGAATATTAGTTTTCTTCGAAGGATAAATTTCTAGAAGAGAAGTTAACTAGGATAAAACATTGTATCAATTATGCTTCAATCATGAATGTATGAAAAACTATGTTTTCCTGTTGTCCTACCTAATATAGTACATTTTTAATCCTTTTTGGTCTTTGCTAGACTAAATGAAATTTATTCATATTTACTTAATTATAAGTGAGTTTGAGTATCTTTTTAAAATTCCATCTAATGGCTGTCTCTGCTGCTGCTTCTATGAATTCTGTGTTCGTATTCTTTGTATATTTTCTATAGTGGTGTTTTCCTTTATCTCATAGATTGTGACGGAGAATTTTAAAACATGGGTTCCATTGCACTTTCTCTCCTTTTGTCATTAGTCTTTTATCTGGCTTATAGAGTAATTTAGTTCATCTTTTCCTTCATGCTTTTTATTTTTTTAAATGATAGCTGTGTACATTAATGCAATCATGGGGTACAGTGTGGTGCTTTCATATACAATTTGAAATATTTTCATCCGACTGGTTAACATAGACTTTATGTCAATTTTCTTATTGTGTTAAGACATTTCCTTCATGCTTTTTGTTTATCTGATGTGGCTCCCTACAGAAAATCTATTTTCTTCTTGTATGGTTGTCATTCTTATCATAATTAAAGCAGTAATCAGTCTGGAGATATTATAGGATATGATTATGATGTAAGAATACAAATTTATTTCTTCCCAATGGAATAGCCAAATTTCATGGCCCATTTATTGATATATCTTTGCATCACTAATATGAAACATCACTTTTATTACATAGTAAATGCCATATAAACCAAGGTGTATTTTTTATTCTTTTTTTTTTTTTTTTTTTTTTTTTGCAGTTTTTGGCCAGGGCTGGGTTTTGAACCCACCACCTCCAGCATATGGGGCCAATGTCCTACTCCTTTAAGCCACAGGCAGCGCCCCAAACCAAGGTGTATTTTTATTATAAATGGCTCAACAATCTATTTGTATTATTGTGAAAGAGTCCTACAATGTAGGTAAGCCCGTTTCCTCCTGTCTCATCTCTAGTGGCAACTTTAGGTACTGCTTCATTGTCTAGCCTTTCAACCTCTTGCATCCTCTCTAGGGATTAGTGCCTCACTACGCTTATGCTTATCGTGAGTGGCACTCTGACCTACGCAGCCATGGCCACTGCTCCAAACTGTAGGCTGGAGCTAGGGGGTGCAGGGGGAAAAGGAGGAGCTGATTTTTCTGGATGCTCTTGCTAAAGTACCCAAACCAATCACCCTACCCAGTACTCTCAACACCCCCTTCTCACTGCATCTGCCAACCAGAGCATGAAGTAAATCTTTTATGAAAATGTTCCTTCATACATTTTGACCACACATTTTTTTCAATTTTGTTTCCCTTCTTTAAGTTATTCAACATACTTTTTTGTCTACAGAGGGTTTTTATTTTTTGTCTTCAAAACAGTTCTAGATTTATTCATTTACTATATGTTGATAGGGTAAAGGATTTGGTATGACGGGAGAAACCTACAGCATGTCACTATGTTTTCTACTTTTGTAGGGGATTTTATGATCTCATAAAGATTAATTTTTATAACTATTTTGTGTATTGGCTATATAGTTCTCCATAGATTTTTAAAATCATTTCTTAGGTTATGAAAATCTCTCATAACTTTATATTTGTCCTTTGTGGCTTTAGTTGAGGTCCCAGTCATCTCTTGTCCCCATATTCCCAGACAGACGAACAAACCCCCTCCAACCAGACTCACAAAACCAGACTCAAAAACTCCACCCTCCCCCAACCCTAGACAGCCACTGCTGTGCCCTCTGAGCGACCCATTGACTCAGAGACCTGAAGATTGCCAGGCCACCAGGTCCTCAGTTGTCCATCCACACCTCCCCACCTCCACCCTTCTTGGAATCTTTCATAACTTTACTTTTCTACTTGATCTGATACACGCAGAGAGAGATGTTATGTTAAACAGAATAATACCACCCCCAAAGATAGCCAGGTCCTTATCCTCAGAATCATGCATGTTAAGTTATGTGGCAAAGGGGAATTAAGGATGCTAATCTGATGATCTTAAAACAGGGAAATTATCCCAGATTATCCACATGGGCCCCAGGTCTACACGCTCATTACCCTCTACACTTGGCACTTTTGTCCTCTGTATTAACTTATTGATTATAGCATTGTTCTTCTTTTTACTATGACTTTAGTGATTGCTCTAGAAATTACAACTCATGTATCAATTTCTAAATTTACCACTTCTGGGTTACTGTAAAAATCTTAGCACACTAGGTCATTTACCCCTTTCCTGCCTTTTATGTTGGTTGTTATACATTTAGTTCTACACATATATAAACTCCATATTATAATTGCTTTGTCTAATCGAGTTACCATATAGTGACCCATTCAGTAGTCATTTTTCCCTCTCAATTTCCTTGTTTTAAAATTAGATTACTTTACTTTTGGCTGCAGAACTGCCTTCAGCATTTCAGTGTAGACCTCCTGGCAATTAAGTGTGTCAGTTTTGCTTTTCTGTTTTCTTTTTATGCTTTTTGTTTTTGTTGTTTGTTTAAAAATGTCATTATTTTGCCTTCAGTTTTTAAGATTGTTTTTTCCAGGTTGGCTTTTACTTTCTTTTAGTACTTTAAAGGCAGCATTCCATTGTCTTTTCTTTTATTGTTCCTATTAAGAAGTCGGCTGCCTGCCAGTATTATTGTTGCTCTTTTATAGATAACATCTTTTCTCCTCTCGCAGATTTTTTTTTTTTTTTTTTTTTTTTGAGACAGAGCCTCAAGCTGTCACCCTTGGTAGAGTGCAATGGCATCATAGCTCATAGCAACCTCCAACTCCTGGGCTTAAGTAATTCTCCTGACTCAGCCTCCGGAGTAGCTGGGCCTACAGGCGCCCACCACACGCTTGGCTATTTTTTGGTTGTAGTTGTCATTGGTGTTTGGCAGGCCCACTCTGGATTCAAACCCACCGGCTCTGGTGTATGTAGCTGGTGCCTTAGCAGCTTGAGCTACAGGCACCGAGCCTCCTTTCACAGATTTTAACATCTCTAGCAGATTATTTTCATTCTGAGTTGCTAGTTGTGGGTTTCTCTTGAAAACCCTCTGCTTGAGGGTTTGTTGAACTTTGTGATCTGTGGGCTAATTGTGTTATATCCACTTAGAAAACTCTTAGCCATTATCTTTGAATATTGCTACTGTCCTATTTCTTTCTCCTTGCCTTCTAAAACTGTAATTTTATAAAGAAGACCTCTCCTGCTTGCCCTACATGTCTCTTACATTTAGTTAGGCTTTTTCCCTACTCTTTTATTTTTTATGTGTATTTTTTCACATTTTACATTTTTCACTGGTATATTTCCACTTTACATATCTTATATTCAGCAGTATCCAATCTACTGTAAAACTCATACACTGAGTTTGTACGTTTAAATTAGAAAGAGTCTACTTTGTGATAATTTAAAATTTACTCAAAAGTTGCAAGAACCCCTAAATTCATTCAGATTCCCGAGCTAATTAGTTTCATATTTATTTGCTCCATCTTTCTTTCTATAGACGGGTAGATTGGTATAGACATGGAAAGATAGATGTGTGTATATCCAAGTAAATGATAGATTTTTTTTGTGAACATCTTGAGCGTAAGGTGTAGTCCCTATGCCCTGTCACCTGAAAGTATATTCCAAGTTTTATTCTCCCAAAGATATTCTCCCAAATAGTAATCACCAAACCTTTCACATCAGAAAATGGACATTGATAAGCACTGCTATACAAACCACAGCCCAGTACTATCCACTCCACATTCCTTACTTAAATCTTGTCAATAGTCCCAAGAATGCCTAATTTTTCCTTTTGATTCAAGAGTCCATCCAGATTCTGCTTCAGTCTGTAGCATATCCTCAGACTTTTCCTGTTTTTAATGCTCAGCAGCTTAATAGTACAGTCTTTTCATTCTGTTGAATTGTCCTGAATTTGGATTCCTACTTTTCATAGGGTTGTAACCTGTTTAAATTTCATGTTTAAATTTCCCCGCACTTAATTTTCCCCTCAACACTTGGTTAGTTGAATTCTTTTAAAACTAGTTTCTGTGTAATTTCAATATCCTGCTTTCATTCTTTCAATTTTTCTTTACTTTTTGTAACTAAATAATGTTCCAAATTCATCTTGAAATTTCCCTACCCCATTTGACCATTTCTACCAAGCATGCTTGTTCTTTTTGATGGAAGGCAGTATAGAGGAGACACATACCCAGTATGGTAATTGTGGCTCTCTTCACAGGTAGAATTTTAAATATATGCAAATATTATATATTTCTGTATATTATGTGCAATGGTAGCTCTGATGGCCATTCCATAAAGACAGTTCCAAAACTGTTTTGCAGAATGGACTAGGCAGTTTTTCTGGAAAGAATTCACAAATTTATCTGTTAGATCTTGTAATTACACATACATGCTCACATGCATCTACAATTATCTGTCTGCCCATATACCATGACAATAACAGTGAGGTCATAACGATATTCAATTCTAATCCAATACTTCAGGACATATTTATAAATCTCTTCTCTCATACTGAGAAATTTGGTTTCCATTATCTTGGATATAGATAATTTCCTGATCAATACTCCCTTATATAATCAATTTCCTGAAAATGCTAGGCGCTATCATGGTCAACACATCACTATTGCCTTTATCTTCATGCAAGTTGTCACCTCTGAAATTTTCTCCCCACTAAATACTTCACTCTTTGATAGGCTGCTGCATTTATATTCCTGTCCCCCTACTTTGGCCACCAGACATATTACTGACAGGGGACTCCCCTACCCTCTTCTTCACCTCTCTGGAGCTTCTTTTACTGGGCATATAGCAGCCTGCCCATGTATTTCCCTACACATACTTCCTTGGACACCAGCCACACTACCATCTCCACGTGAGTCTCTCATGAGGCTTCCTGTGGGCCACCATCTTTATGCTTCACCCTCCTTTCTTAGCTGTTGGACATGCTGCTATCTTCCTTAACCCTTTCCACTGCTGTCTCCTCCACACATTAATTTCTTAAGTTCTGATATTGTGCATTTCAGATTTAGAATGGCCAATTATATCTTTTTATAGATTCCCTTTATTGAAAAATTCCCATTCTTTCATCTGTTTGGTTTCTACTTTATTTTCTTGAACATACAAATAAAAAGTATTTGTAAGTCTTTGTTTGCTAATTATGTGTGTAATATCTTGATCATCTATAACTCAGTTTCTATTGTTGTTTTTTTCTCTTGATTATTAGACAAATGAATTAGATCTTCCATATCTAGTACTTTTAAAAATGCTATAAATTATGTATAAAATCATAGATGGTCAGATAATACTGTGTTCTACCCACAAGGGTTCCCTTTTTCTTATGTTAGGCAGGTCGGATGGCAGTTGATCACCTCAGTCCAATCAGGAATCAATCTGAATCAGAATCTGGTTTCAGTTTTGGTTAGTGTACCTCTGGTTCACCCCTGTTCTTACTGTGTAGCTCTCCAGGGTTTTCATGTGAGAGCTCAGGTCAACCTTTGTAAATCGACCCTAAAAGATAACAGCAAGTTTTTGGCTTAGCATCTTTTTTCCCCAGGTGGCTTAAAATTTAACACTGGAGTTGATGTGTTTGGGACACTGTCTTGTTTCCTTCTGTGAATATCATAATCTCTATAGTTGCTTCCATGAGGGGTGCCTTGTAGCATTGCTCAGAATCTGTAAATATCCCCCTCTAACAACTGCTCAGGGATTGGCAATGCCAATTCTCTACTACGTCTTATGCTTTTCTATCTTGCCTATGTTCAATGACTCAATGAAACTACACCAGGACTGCTTAATGATTTGTTAGTTTCTTTTATTCCCTTTGGCTGCAGCCCACTTCCTGGACTCAGTCTGATCCATAGCTTACACTCCACATTGACAATTTTTCCCCCTTAGGACTTCATCGGGTCACCCCTGAAAAGCTGTCACTACTCTGGAATTCCAATGTGTTTCATTCTTATTTTTAAAGCTCTCCAATATCTTTACAAATACATAATTTACCTTGGCCTTTACCATTGTTCTTAGTGTAAGTATTGGCCTGCACAACTTACTATATCCTTTCTGGAAGCTGAAATTCTCTCTGATGCCCTTAACAGATTTTTAAAGAATATTTTGTGCCACTTTATAGTTTATCATTGGTCCAAAACATGTTTCTTCACCACTGTTGGAGGTAGAACCCCTGAGACTGGTTTCTATACATTCTCAGATCCTACCAAAAAATAGTTTAAACTGAATTTGGCAAATGTGACTTAATATGAGTGAGAATAAAAGGTAAATTATTACAGTGATCTTCATTGCAATTGGGGACATAGTATAGGTTCCTCATGTTTTAATACCTCTTCTGGGATTCTGCAGTGTTTCGGTTCACTGCCTTTGAGCACTGACAAATATCCTCCCTCTCTTTTTTCATCTATTAAATAGGGCCACAAGATATAAGACACAGTCTCTCGTTATTTCACAATTTTTTCACCTTTCATTTTCATTCAGTCACTTCACATCAGCCACTTATCAGTGAGAGAAAGCAAACTCCTTATCTTTAAGGAGATTATACTGTAACAAGAGGAGATAAACAACAAACAAAAGCATTAACATGTTTCATAGTTGATCTATAATCCTACATGTGCACCTGTTAGTCTTCATTAGGGCAAAAACATCTAAGACAGAGATATCTGTTAAAATCCAAGCCTTGTGGTCTATAAGCAACTTTGACAAGATCCCAAGAGTCTTTGAGGATAGGATGAGTGAGGACCACCCATCACAATGGATGATCGTGTAGTATTCAGCTCTGTTAGCTCTGCCAATAAAGTTCTTTCTAGATTCATTGTAAAGCTGACATGGTTATAGTGCTAAATTGAGAAGGTTGAAAATGTGGTGCCCAGAAATAGGCAAAATAATTTCATGTAATCTGAATATCTTGCTTGAAAAAATATGTACCTTAATTTTCAGGTGAAGAGAATGATATTGTGAGGATCATGCCTATAATTTATCTTATTAGGGTACATGTGAGTTTGTCTAAAGGTCGAATATAAATGTCTTAACACAACAATTATGAGAAAGACATGATGGCTATGTTAGTTGGATGAGAGTTTTCCAAACTGCATATGGAAGCAACACACTGTATCCTATGATAGAATTAATGTACACAATTATGATCTAATAATAAAAAAAATTTTCAGGTGCGCTTTTACCCTCTCCTATGAATCTACACTATGTAAGGATTGTAAAATCTCCCTAGTTTCTGCTGGTTAGGTCAATCTTTGTCTTTGTTTCTGGAATTTTCTGGATCCTGCTGACCTACAAAATAGGAACTTTTTTCCCTCCACATGGTATTAGACAGCAAGTTATGGCTGGGCCTGGTGGCTCATGCCTATAATCCTAGCACTCTGGGAGGCAAAGGTTGGTGGATTGCTTAAGCTCAGGAGTTCAAAACCAGCCTGATTAAGAGTGAGATCCCATCTCCACTAAAAATAGAAGGAAAAAAAAAAAAAAACCTAGTTGGGCTTGGTGGCAGCACTTGTAGTCCCAGATATTTAGGAGGCTGAGGAAAGAGAATCACTTGAACCCAAGAGTTTGAAGTTGCTCTGAGCTATGATGCCATAGCACTCTACCCAGGGTGACAGAGTAAAACTGGATCTCAAAAATAAATAAATAAATACACAAATAAATAAAAGAAAGAAAGCAACTTACATCCTTCTTTCTAAGTTCACTGCTATTGATAAGGAATGATTAATTGGTGAAAATGGCAGACGGGGAAGCCTATTTTTAAATTCTCTTTCAGTGGAGTATTCTCACAAAATACCCTCTTTTGCAAAGGGCAAACTTACTGGTCAAGCTCTGCCCCTACAAGAGAGGGCTACATTTTCACATAGTATGTTACTTTTTTCCAGAGATCCAAACCATCTTTACCAGCAATAGAACTGATATTGATTCCAAGCTGGTTTGGTTGATTCAGAATCTGTAGACAAATGGACTGACTGGTCTCTCTAAGACATTAAACTTTTTTTTTTAAAGTTACTCCAGAACTCTAAAGGACCACAACTTCTCAATAGAGTTATGGCTCAAAAAGGTAGGCATAATATGGTTTTCTAGATAGTATGTGAGGTGATGCTTCAGAAGAGGCAGCCAGATTGGGGTGATAGCTGTGGTGGAGTGACAAGCATAAAGCCACAGTGGATGTCACTGGCAGTCTGATAGAAGCAAAGATGGTGGACTTGGACCTGGAGTTGAGTACCTTTTCTATTTTCTGAATGATGAAGGGAGAAGGAAAAATGGAAAGGGAGAAATGTCTTCTGTCCTCAAAGAGTTTATAAACTAGTACAATAAACATTTTTTGAAAGGAAAGGAAGTATAAAAATAATCATTGCCCTGAGAATTATTCATTAAAATTGGGATTAAGTAGTGTCAAAATTGCCTTGAAGTCATAAACCATGTAGGCAAGAAGAACCTAGAGTAAAATATGTAAAGTATTGACAGAAAAAAACACATAGAAGTATTGAAAAAAATGTATAGAATTCCATATATAAGAAATTTGTCTTTCAGAAGTGCAGAGAAATAAGGGTTTTCTTAGTCAAACAAAAATTGAGGAAATGTGTTTCCAGTAGACTTTCTTTGCAAGAAATGCTAAAAGAAGTTCTTTGAAGAGAAGGAAAATTATATAGGTCAGAAACTAGGATCTAATTGAAGAAAGGAAGCATGACATATTTTTTAAAAAGTAAAAATTAAACATATTTTCCTCATTCCTAACTGATCTAATGCATAACAGTTTATTCAAAATAATAATAACAACAAAGTATTTGGTGATTATAGCTTATGGTTAGTGAAATGAATGACAATGTAAGGGATGAAAAGAAAGAATTAGAAATACTCTGTTATAAAGTAAGTCCACTAACTGTGAAACCAAATAGTGTTACTTGAGTGCAGAACTGGACTATTTGTAAATGCATATTTCAAACACACCCAGGACAATCTCTGAAAAAATTTTAAAAGAAATAGAATTGCTATGGTAAGAAATGATAAAGATGGAATAATATGAAATACTCAAAATGACAAAATCAGAAAACCAGTGGAAGACCAAAAAAAGATACAAAGAATAAGGGCAATGAATGGAGATCACTTACAAATAAGTTAGATATTAATTCAACTGTACAAATAGTCACTTGAATAAGACATCTGTGTATACTCATTAAGAGACAGAGGCTGTTAGAGTAAATAATAATAAAAAGAGACTCAGGAGAGAGGGACGATGGGTGGAGGGAGGGTAATTGGTGGGACCACACCTACAGTGCATCTTATAAGGGTACATGTGAAATTTTCTAGGTGTAGAATATAAATGTCTTAACACAGTAACTAAGAAAATGCCATGAAGGCTATGTTAACCAGTTTGATAAAAAATATTTCAAATTGTATATAAAACCAGCACATTGTACCCCATGATTGCATTAATGTACACAGCTGTGATTTAATAATTAAAAGAAAGACTCCACCATATTTTTCCATAAGAAACCCACTTTAAATATAAAGGTGCAGCTAAATTAATACAAAGGGATGGAGAAAGATATACCATGCTAACAGTAGCCCAAAGAAAGTAGTAGTAGCTACATTAAAATCAGACAGAACAGACTTCAGAACAAGGTAAAGTATCAAAGATAAGGAGGAGCACTACATAATCAAAAAAGGGCTAATCTCTGAGAAGACATAACAAACCTTAGTGTATATGCTCCTCACAACACAGCATTAAAATACACAAGGCAAAAAGTTATAGAATTGTTGGCAGAATTTAATAAATCCACTATTATAGTTGGGGAAAATTGTGGGGGCAGGTTGGTGGCTCAGAGTCTATGGGAACATGGACACTCTCTGTACTTTTTGTCCAATTTTTCTATAAACTTAAATCTGCTCTAAAAATTAAAGCCCATTTCTTTAAGCCAAAGGCAGAGAAAAAAAGAAGTTGCACTAAGAAAAGTTTAGACTCGGCTTTGCTGCCAACTAGCAGTGTGACTTCAGGTGAGTCATTTAATTCTTCAGAGCCTCATTTTCACCATCTATAAAATAAAAGGCCTGAAGTAGGTGGTCTCTAAGTTTTCCTCCAAATAGAAGATTCCATCATTCTGTGGCTAAAGATAGCTGGCCTCTAATACATACTAAGGTAGAGGGAAACAGTATTTCCAAAGAAAAATAGTTCATCAATTTAAGCAAAACTTAAAAGAACATCATTATAAAATTCCAGCAATTAAATGAAACTAAGTATAATTCTGAAATGAATCTGGTGATCAAGTATAATTTATGTGGAAGGAATAATGAGGAAATGGAGCAAAAATAGATATTGATGAGTCATTCATTTCAAGAAGATACAGTTAAAGTTTTCAAAAGACAATTTCAGATGCCTCAGATGTCATGAAATTAAATAGAATGGTCAAAAAACAAAAACCAAATACATGGGAAGTCTGAAAACTATTAAGCAATAGTTTGTGACTCTTGAATTTTTTTGTTGTTGTTATTGTTCTTCTTGTTGCAGTTTTTTTTGGCTGGGGCGGGGTTTGAACCCGCCACCTCCGATATATGGGGCCAGCACCCTACTCCTTGAGCCACAGGCTCACCCAAGACTCTTGAAATTTTATGGAGAATTTTCTCATCCTGAGGAATCAGAGCATTATGTCTACAGAGATGCTGAAATACAGACATTATTTCTGCCTGATGCTAGAGGGAATTAGAACCTAGGATGTGATAGGTACTTATCAGAAGCACTGAACAATTCAGTGTAATGACCAAAAACCCAGAATATGTGGACTTTGTACTCCAGGTCTTTCATTGTCAGGTTGTGAGACTTGACTTTGGGTAGTTACTATCACCTGATTTACACTGTTCCTCCATTTCTTCCTTTGTAAAATGGAGATAATAATAGAAACTATCCTCAGTGAGAATAAAACGAGTTAATATTTGGAACATGCTTAACTCAGAACCATAGGATAACACGAGTGTTTGTTGTATTAAAAGATACATTAACCTGAACCCTGATCTTAGGACTAGCCCACTAGCACTTCTTAAAGAAAACCAGGAAATAAACCAAAATATCACCTTGTACTATCGTTTAGCTGCATGTAACAGAATATCCCACTGGCTTTTTTTTTTCCTCTGTTGTGGAAGTCTGGAAGGAGGCTATGCTCAGGTTGGTTTAGCTGCTTACTGATGTCAGGGTAAATGTGACTCTCTGTTCTTTCCCAAATGCTTATTAGATGACTACCACAGCTCCAGCCATCATATACACACTGACGTAGAAAAAAATATGGAAAGAAAAGGGCTAGACTTGGAGAATATTTCTCAGAAGTTCTCCCAGAAGATTTTCACTTTCCTCAGAACCATGGCTTGGCCCATTCACATCACTATATTCTGGGTAATCTTCCAAATGTCCTCATGGGTCTGAAAATATTCTACATTTGAAGCCTAGTTGTCAGAGATGTAAGCAGTTCACTTACTTTTTTGACAAATAAATTTTTGAGAAACACAGAAATTGAACGCTGAGATCCTAGGGGGCAAGGTGTCAGAATAGATCTTCACTCCAACCGGCCTGCAAGGGGAGCAGGAGCCCTCCAGCCTCTCAGTTGGCCAGCTTCACAGATCATTTAAACTGGTTTTTGGCACTTGGCAGGAATGCTTGGTGCTGACAGCTCTCATGGCAAATCACACATATCCTGATAACAAACAAACAAACAAACAAAATGGTTTTTAGGTGGATTTTGCCACACTCTTCTTTGTATTGGATGTTTATTACTCTAGTTTCTAAGACCAACTTTCAACTAGTCCTGTGGATGACTAACATGGGGGACAATGAATGGACTGCAGACATTTCAGCTGCCCTTAATTCAGGGGAAAAGTTACTAAATATGGGAATAAATAGCAACCCCTCCCATTGTCCCTGCATTCCACATTTCTGGGATCTGCTTTGTGCAGAAGATACCAATTCCCCCAAACTCTTGCCTTTTATGAACAAAGATCTGGGTCCAAAATTAGCTGCTACACGTAATCTTAAACTGGGGAGAGTAAACTTTTCATCTTAATAAGAAAGGGAAGGCTCACTGACAACTGCCTCACCTGTGGATGGGCTACTTAGATGTGAGGGGCATTCTGGGGACAATTCCTACTATGCAGGGGTTGGTGGGTATGCAGGGATGCCCAAGGGACGAGATGCCACAGAGGTCAGAAGACGATGCCACAATAGCATTTACTGTAACACGAAAGTGCTTCCTAGATGGCAAGTACTACAAAATACAGGCATATTATAAATTTCTTTCGGCCAGAGCTGGCACTTGAGAGATAAGTAGAATTTCAATGAATGCAGAAGGTGGTATGAATTATTAGTGCCTGAGGGATATGGGAGGTTAAAGTGTTCCTTTAATAATGGAATACACAGAATGCATAATTATTTAAAATGATGTACTTATGGGCCAGCCACAGTAGCTCTTGCCCTCTGGGAGGCTGATGTAGGTGGATTGCTTAAGCTCAGGAGCAAGAATGAGACCCTGTCTCTACTAAAAATAGGAAAAACTAGCTGGGAGTCGTGGGGGGGCACCTGTATTCCCAGCTACTCAGGAGGTTGAGGCAAAAGGATAGCTCAAACCCAGGAGTTTGAGGTTGCTGAGAGCTAGGCTAATGCCACAGCAATCTATCCATGAGGACAGAGTCAGACTCTGTTAAAAAAAAAGTGTGGGGGGATGCCATTATGGAAGTTGAGAAACTGAGTTAAGGGCAGCTAAACCAAGGCAGCTGTTGATTGCTGGGGTCCTGCCCCCAAGGGCAGGTCCTTTAAGACCTGCAGAACTGGAGGGTTGACTGAAGAAAAATAAAGTTAAAAGTGGTAAGAGATAAAGAGATAGTACAGGCAGAATAGAGTTTACAAAGGTGGGAAACACAAGGGACCACTGCTAGCTTGTGAGGTTCCAGCCAATGGCCCTCAGTGTTCCACTCACCTTTTATTGAAGGCTATTTTCTCATTTAGCCCAGAGGGTAAGCTGAGGAAGGGCACAAAAATGACAGGAGTTTCTCTGAGTAAGCATGTTCTTATTCTCTCTTTAAACTTATAAATTTTAAGGGTCTGAGCAGCCTTGAGAAATGTGAAGCCTGAGCCTTCTATGAGGGCAGCCTCTTGTTTGTGGTCACACACAGATTCCTTGTGGGGGGTGGTTTAATCCCCACTAGTTCACTGTGGAGCAGGTGCAATGGCATCAGGCTCCTCTGAAGAACTGGTAGAAGAGAATTTTCTTCTGATCTCTACCTGAAGGCATTTCCCTTCATGATTAAGGTTCAAGTCCTCCTACCCCTATCCCAGAGCTCAAGCTATTCCCTTGATCTCTGCCCTGGCAATAATACAAACTCCCACAATGGGCATTTACTTTGACTGCTGGCTGGGCAGGGCATGGCCTGGTTAATGTTCCTTCCCAGATCTTATACACAGCTTCCACAATGGCCATTAGTCTTCAGAGCGTTTACAGGCTCAGCCCAGGGTGGTTGCAAGCTGTATCCCTTATAGGCCAGGCTTCTAGTAAAAGCAGGAACTTCTCAGATATATAACTTAGCTGCTAGTTTAAAAGTAAGCTAGCTAAACTGTTTTAAACCTGAGCTAACCTGCTTGCTCAGGTTCTTTCTCTGTTTTTCCCCTTTTCTGGAGGTGTTTTCCCTTGCCAAGAATGGGGTTTTTGGTCCCATTCTCCCTTCATTGACCTCTATGCTAAGTGAGATTTCCTCAGGCCATGGGAAATTGCTGACTGTTTCTGAGAAGAGAGATCTGATCTGATCGGTATTTTCAGGTAGATAATTCTCATTGCAGTGATAACAGTGAGGTGGAAATGCAAGTGTGGAGGCAGGAAGACCAGTTGTGAAACTTATTCAATAACACAACAGTAGTAGAAATAGACAGGAAGATCCGAATCTGAGCAATGGTGCAGAGAACAAAGTACTGGTATTTCACTATTGATAGGGAGTCATGGAAGAAAATATTAGTGGTCTCTCAATATCGGCTTTCTCCCTTGCATTGATCTGTTTGGGACACCCTAATAAAGTGCCACAAACTGGGTGGCTGAAATAATAGCAATTATCGTCTCACAGTTCTAGGAACTCCAAGTCTAAAACCAGGGTGTTGGCAAGGTTGGTTCTCTCCAAAAACCTGTTTCAGGCTCGGCGCCTGTGGCTCAAGTGGCTAAGGCGCCAGCCACATACACCTAAGGTGGCGGGTTCGAATCCCCAGCCCCGGCCCACCAAACAACAATGATGGCTGCAACCAAAAAATGGCCAGGCACTGTGGCGGGCGCCTGTAGTCCCAGCTACTTGGGAGGCTGAGGCAGGAGACTCACTTGAGCCCAGGAGTTGGAGGTTGCTGTGAGTGTGATGCCATGGCACTCTACCCAGGGGGACAGCTTGAGGCTCCGTCTCAAAAAACCAAAAACAAACAAACAAA
>CAUYTI010159956.1:0-11822 GCA_963575145.1 Galago senegalensis
AGTACATTGGATACTTTTTCTTCCATTCTTGAGATACTTGCTAAGAAGAATATGTTCTAGTTCCATCCATATAAACATGTAAGAGGTAAAGTCTCCATCTTTCTTTAAGGCTGCATAATATTCCATGGTGTACATATACCATAAATTATTAATCCATTTGTAGGTCGATGGGCACTTGGGCTTCTTCCATTACTTAGCAGTTATAAATTGGGCTGCAATAAACATTATGGTACAAATATCTTTTTTATAATGTGATTTTTGGTCTTCTGGATATATATACCTAGTGGAGGAATTACAGGATCGAATGGCAGGTCAAGACTACATTTCCTAGCTTGATAATGAGAATCTGATGGTCCTGATCTGATGCTGTATTCTTTTATCTTGTTCACCACTGTCTACCCTGTTCCCCAGTTTGGGCTCGGGAGGACATCAAATGTTATGTTACATTATAAATTTAGTGACAGAACCTAACTATGATTTTCCACCAAGTGGCTTTTCAATATCATACCCCACCTCCAATAGGCCAGGGGGTATGTTTGATAACATGGAAGATAAAATCACCACCTCAGAGTCTGCAAAAGGGAATTAAGTGTGCAAGGACAGTCAGTTATTACTGCTTGTGGATTCTATACATTGTAAGTTTGCCTCCTCAATAAGAATATTCGTGACACCTTCATGAATACACATGCAGAATGGGTCACCTGATTGCTTCATTCCCAGCTGATCAAGCAAGATCTCAAAAAAAAAAATGTCAATAGCAGCTTTATTCATAGTGGCCCAAAATACAAATGTCCATCAACGGGGAGATGAATAAACAGATTATGATATCTCTATGCACTAGAATGTACAACATTAAAAAGAACTAAATACTAATGCGACACGGAGGAATCTCGAAGGCATCATGCCAGAGGAAAGAAGCCCGGAGCAGAGAGAACACGCCATCTGATCTCATTTATGGACGTTTATAGAAAATGAACTATAGCAGCAGGAGCCCCTCACAACACCTGCTTTAGTTTTTTTTTTTTTTAGTAGAGACAGGATCTCACTTTGCTCAGGCTGGTCTCGAAATTCTGAGCTCGTGATCTTCCCCTCAACCTCATAGAGTGCTAGGACGCAAGTCAGCACTCTATAGGTTGTAAGTCACCATGCCCAGCCTGTTTTTCTTTTTTTAATTAAAAAAAAAACTATAGGGGAAGAAATATTTGATATTTTTCAATAGTTTGGCCCCATCTCGATGAACAAATATGCATAAGAAAAGCAACTAAGGGGAAAGGCAGAAGCACAAAACAAGCAATCGGCTAGATGCCCCCAGTAACTAACAGACAGAAAGTAAAGACTGCAGCATCCTAAACCGAAGACTAATGAGATCCTCCTGTTTGATAACTTCCTTTACCTATTCTATACTGTTGCTAACTTCGGTTTTATTTAAAATTTACTTCATAACAATTAAGTTTGGGAACTCATTCTAGAAAAAGTGGCCATGTATCTCATTACTCTCACTGAGTATCACTATGGCCATCTTTGAAGTACTCATTGTGGGAAGCTATGCACCAAAACCAGTGCCTAGGCCACACTTCAAAGCAATTTTGGAACTTTTTCTGGAATGGCCATCAAAATTGTCATTGTGTTACCCTTGATGTCCTGAATGTCACCAAAATGCTTTCCTTTCAATATTTCCTTAATACTGGGTAAAGAAAAAGTCATTGGGACTGAGCACGGCTGCTCCCACCTGTAATCCTAGCACTTTAGGAGGTCAAGGCAGGTGGATTGCTTGAGCTCAGGAGTTCAAGACCAGCTTGAGCAAGAGCAAGACCCCATCTCTACTAAAAATAGAAAAACTAGCAAGGCATTGTCGTGGGTCCCTGTAATCCCAGCTACTCAGGAGGCTGAGGCAAGAGGGCACTTGAGACCAAGAGCCTGAGGTTGCCACAGCACTCTACACACACCAACAAAATGAGATTCTGTCGGAAAGGAAAGGAAAGGAGAAAGGAAAGGGGAAAGGAAACAGGAAAGAAAAGGACCATATGTCTCTGCTTTGGGGGGTTAAACCTCAGGTTAGAAATTTTATTTCTCATTTGTTCATCAGAGAGTGCAGTCCCTGGGCCATGCTCGGTCTGGATTCCAGGGCAGCACAGGGAAGGAGACACAGCCCTCCTGAGCTCACCACACTCTGCCAGGCCACCTGCTTTGAGAGCGGTCGAGTTATAGCTTCAGAAGAATAAATAAAATTCTAAATGTGAGAGAACATTACGTTTCCTGAGAAGCTATAAGCTTAAACCATAATGCTTTCTAGCTTCTCCTTTCTTGTGATATAATAAATGCCATTATATCAAGGAGAGCTACCAAATGCCAAAAAAAAGCTAGCTTTTAATCACCTTGGCACTGGGTTTGGTTGTGATGGTGCTGAGGTGCCTGGGATAGAAAAGGGATGGGCCAGGAAGCAGCTCTGGTGTCACAGCACCCTGGACACCAGTTCTGTTCTGCAGGTTCCACAGGGCCTCGTACATTTGGTTGTGATTAGCAGGAGCTGATTTTCTTTTCTTTTATTATTTATTTTATTTTATATTTTCTTAGGTTGAATAGATTCCTAAAGGTAACACCACTTTTTGCTTTCCTCCCTCTCTCTCTCTATCTCTCACTCCATCTCTCTCTCTCTCCCTCCCTCTTTCTTTCCTTCTCTCCCTCTCTCCCTCCCTCTTTCTATCTCTCTTCCTCCCTTTACCTCTCCCTTTCTCCCCTTCTGTCACTTTCCCTTCCCTCCCTCTCTCTCCCCTACCTCCCTCCCTCTCTTTCTCTGTCCCCCCTCCTGCCTCTCTCTCTTCCCCCCTTTCTTCCTCTCTCCCTCTTTCTTTCTCTCTCTCTCCAACCCCTCTCTCCTTCTCTCCCCCTTCCCCTCCCTCCTTCTCTCTCCCCTCTCTTACCCTTCCCCTCCCTCCCTCTCTCTCCCTTCCTCCCCCTTCCCCTCCCTCCCTCTCTCTCCCTCCCTTCCCCTTCCCCCTCCTTCTCTCTCCCCCTGTCCCTCCTTCTCTCCCCTCCCTCCCTCTTCCCCTCTCTCCTTTTCTCTCCCCTCTCTCACCCTTCCCCTCCCTCCTTTTCTCTCCCCACTCCCCCTCTCTTTTTTCCTCCCTCCCACTCTCTTTCCACTCCTGCCACTGTCTCCCTCTGTTTCTTCCTCTCCCCCCTCTCCCCTCAATGTCATCTATCTGGCAGAAGGGAGAGTGGAGGGCATCTCAGAAAGACTATCTCTTTCCATATTAACTGCCATGCTGAGGAGGAAGCAGCAGGCGTGGTCTCTTTATTTGGGCTCTGCTTTCTTGCTTTCTAAGCATGTCATGAGGGTGTCTTGGTCAGCTGATCACTGTGGCAAGGCTCTTAACTGCTGAATAAACAGAAAAGAAGTCAAGCAAAAGAAAATCACAAATACAGACAGAGGCATAATTACAAGGGAACATTTTAAGCTGAAAACATTGCTCACCCGGAAAAACTTTGCAGAGAAAAGTTTAAGCTATTTTCAGTGTTCCCTTCAGACATATTTTCTTACAGGGTTGGTATTTCCATAGTTCAGAAAAAAACTGTTAGAACAGAGGACCAAGGTTTTGATTCATTCCCAGAAAACAACACAAATGTGGTCCCCCCTCAAAGCGCCCCCTTCAAAGCGCCTGGTTATTGATCCCAGGAAAGGAGCAGAGGATGGTGGGGAGGGAGCAGGAAGAAGAGGCTGTTTGAAAACCAAAGTGAAGCCTCCTCTCCACCATGGAGTCCTTCCCACGAGGGGCAGAAGGGCATCTGAACTTGAGCAAGACCCATCCTTGGGTCATCCCTTCTGCTTCCACAAAGCAGAAATGAAAAACACCCAGAAACTGCGGGGTTAGTACAAACTGAGGGCAGGGGAGCAGCAGCCCTGCAGGGCACAGTGGGAGCTCCCAGGCTGGCTTCGTACCTGCGGCTCTCAGATGCCAGGCTTCAAACCACTGCGCATCCATAACTGATTTTTTTCAATGTTCTGTAGCAAAGTTTAAAAAAAAAATGGCTCAGCACCTGTGGCTCAGAGGCTAGGGTACCAGCCACATACACTGGTGCTGGCAGGTTCCAACCCAGCCAGGCCTGGCAAACAACAATGACAACTACAAAAACAACAAAAACAGTCGGGTGTTATGGCAGGTGCCTATAGTTCCAGGTAGTTGGGAGGCTGAGACAAGAGAATCGCTTAAGCCTAAGAGTTTGAGGTTGCTGTGAGCTATGACACCACTGCACTCTACCAAGGGCAACATAGTAAGACTCTATCTCAAAAAAAAAAAAACAGAACAAGGTACCAAATTCTTATAGTGCTAAAGTGGTTTCTTTTTAAGGGTGCTTTTTATTCTAACATCGTAAGATTTTTTTAATAGACCCTCACACCCTTGAGAAATGGCCAGACAGTAGATCTTTCAAATCCAAAGAGCATCCTTGCCAGTAGCAGCACCCATGAGGCCTGTTTAGGGACACAGAGATTAGATGTGGGTAGAGGGCCTGCAGAGCCCCCCCCCAGGGTCTTCCACATGGGGGACTCGACTGACTGCAGCCTGGTGCTAAGACAGGGACTGAGGGTCCCCGAGCTGCAGCTGCCTGTCAGAGGAGGCCAGAATCCTCATGGAGGGGCCTTAGTAAGCAGCCCACTGTGCTGGGCCAGGGGGGACACAGCCTGCAGGAAGCTGTGCACAAATGTGGTAGTGGGTCCTGCCCGGCAGGACACCTGTGTGGTGACTCTCGTGGCTGTCACTGTGGATCCAGCTGCAGACACAGCTTCTCCGTGGGCTCAGAGGGTGGTGGGACAGTTGGTCCAGGGCCCTGGCCCAGTCCTCATCCTGTCCCTCCTCCATTATCCCCTCGAAGTTCTGTATGCCCTCAGCTGTCACGTCAGCAACATGTGGGTGTACCTGGTAGTGTGACCCAACTTCCTTTCCCAGGGGTCACCGGCTGGCTGCAAGGGTCTATCTGTACTTACAATGAGACACAGGTTCCAGAGGTGGCCAGGTATATGGCCCGGGCTCCACACACACTCCCACCTGACCTCCACTTCCTCTTAGGAGGATGACAGGGACCCCTCCCATGCCAGTCACTGCAGGCAAGGGCTCAAGGCAGCTGCCACAATGTGCCTTGGAGCTCCGGGACCTCTGTGTGCTCCAGCCAAAGCAGTCCCTTTTCTGAGCAGCCCCCACAGCCCTGCATAGCCTCTCGTCAGGTCAGGCGTAGAAGCACACGACCCTCAGCAGGTCACTGACGGTCATGGAGAGAGGAGTCACTTCTGTCTGTGCCTCTCTTGCCTCCTGGGCCATGTGCTCCTGCCAGAGATAAGGGACCACACAAGGCTTCCACCGTCCTGCCTGGACTGTGTCCTGAAGGCTGGCAGCCGGTCTTCTCAGCACCTGCTAAACTGGCACTTCAGCTGTGGCTTGAAAAGACCCCAAGGGTGCTGTGTAGCCCCCTGCTGCAAGGGGAGCCGGGTATATTTTGACCAGTGGTCTTGGGGCCCAGGAGCTGACCACCCCTGCGCACCTCTCACTGCACTGGGTAGGACCCTGGGCCGAGGGTGCCAGCTGACACTCACCAGCAGGAAAAGCAGCCCCACACAGGGAACAAGTAAACCCTTATTGTCAATAGGCCACCAGGGGCTTGACTACTGTCCTTGAAGAATAGTATCATGTCAGGGGCTGGGCACTGGCCCCTGGTGCTGGCCGCTGGGGACACAGCAGCAGTAAGATTGGCCTTGGAATCAAGGCATGGGAGCCCTTGCTGGGCGTGGGAGCCCCCGTTGGGTGTTGGAGTCCTCGCTGGGCATGGGAATCCTCCCTGGGCATGGGAGCCCCCACTGGGTGTGGGAGTCCTTGCTTGGCATGGGAGCCCTGCTGGGTGTGGGAGTCCTTGCTGGGTGTGGGAATCCTCATTGGGTGTAGCGCAGCCTCCAGCACGGTCCCCAAGGCTATCCTGCCTCATGCCCTTTCCACGAGTTAGTCAGTAGCACAGTGAGACTCATGTCAACCAGCCATGTCATTCTGTCCTCCTGGCTATTCAGTGCTCTGGGTGCTGGGGCTTTCTGACAGGCACACCCTAGAGGCTCATGGAAGTGGTAAGTCCTTGAACCTTCCTTGGCTTATCTCCCACCTGCCGGTGAGCCTAAATCTTGCCATGGCTCTGCTTACTGCCACCTCTCCCACTGGTTGGCACAATGGCATCCATGTCCTGGGTCACACAGTGCTCTGGGGAAGTCCAAGCAGCTAGTCTCTTTGAATTAGCAGTGAGGAAGACAGGAGAGTTAACATACCCCTCAGGCCAAACTCTAAAGGAGCATGTTGCCCAGTCAACATGAAGGCAAACAGATCCTGGTCCTCTCTTCCAAATGGAATGGGCTGCCCTTAAGGCCTTATTATTCTGCTCTGACAACAAGCCTGTACCTGATACAACAGTTGAAATGAAGCCTCTGATTGGGTTGAGCCTGCCATGGTCAGCAGTCATTCTCCAGTTCCCACAAGGACCAGATAGGCAGATTAAATGGGGCTCTGGACTCAGAGCCCGTTGCTCAGTGGTTAGGGCACAAGCCACATACACTGGGGTTGGCAGATTCAACCCTGGCCTGGGCCTGCTAAGCAACAACTACAACAACAAAAAAAAAGTAGCGAGGCAGTGTGTCAGGCACCTGTAGTCCCAGCTACTTGGGAGGCTGAGGCAAGAGAGTCGCTTAAGCCCAAGGGTTTGAGGTTGCTGTGAGCAGTGACATTATGGCACTCTACCTAGGGCGACATAGTGAGACTCTGTCTTAAAAAAAATGGATGACCCCCACCATCCTTAAATGGGGTTACTGAGCTCCACCACTTCCCCTGGGATCAATCCTGCTTTTGATTTCCTTTTCTGGCATGAGATGGAACAAATCCAAGGACCCAGTTATAGTAGTGATGCCAGTTGCCAAATATATCAGTTCCAATTATCAATTCCAACTGGAGAGGTGATTCCTGGAAGGTCTGTGGACTCTGTGGGCTACTAAGAGTCACATTTTAGCTGGCACTTCATTTATTGTCTGAGCCCAGCACGTCACCTCTCTTAACTGGAGGGTCACATGTGTCAGAGTCAGTTCAGACCCCGGGTCCACTAGTCCTCAAAATTTCTGGGCATTGCTCTTCGCAGGGTCCAGTCACCTGAGTAAATGGCCACAGGTCTCTTCAGGGAAGGACCAGGGGATGGTCACAATGTGTGTGTGACTTGGCACCACAGGATCCCTCTTCCTGGGGACATGGAAGTTCATTGGTTATTCATCTGAAAATAGACTCTGGTCCATGTCCTGAGGGAAGGATCGGAAGCTATTGCCTTTCTCTGGTTGTGGGTGTCGAGCAGCCCCCTGTCAGCTCCCGTGTGTGTGTGTGTCCTTGAGGGTTGCCATGCTCTGATGACACCTCCATGTTTCCCACCTCGCTGCTCGTTGTGGTCATCACGGCCTCCCGTCCCGTCCCTGGCGGTTAAGGTTGCCACGTGGCCAGTATTACTTTACAGGACTGAGGTGAGACCACTAATGAGCCCGCTCCGTGACATCCCTTTTACCACCAACCCCCTACTGCAGAAGGAAGCACCAAAGAGCATCCTAGTATGCTGGGTGCCTCTCCCAGTGCCCTCCCAATGGCCTCACATATCCCAGGGTTGCTCCTGGAGCATATGCCTTGGGGGGGGTCCCCTGGCCTGGTAGGATATGTGTTCTAGCATGACACACCTGTCAGGCTCTTTACTCCTTCCTGCCCATCTGTTAGAGCAAGTCTGGCATCTTCACCATCCTGTACTGACTGTCACACTTCAGGTTCCGACAGCACCTTAGCAGGAGTCTGCCCCATCCTCTGGAATCCTTGCCAGGTATTAAATCCAGTGTGCCAATAAAATGCCTCCAAGTCAATGAATTCTTGCTTATCCAGTCTTATATTCTAGTCCCCTTGATCAAGCCCCCAGGAAATCCAGCCTGGAGGTTCTCCCCTCGCTCTTGCCGGCACATGCTGTCTGACCCCTGCATCTGCTTTGGCGCATAATCACTTTCCTCCCTGATGGAAAGTGCATCCTGAGATTGAAGTCTGTGACATCAGCTTGGTGCCAGGAGAGAGATGAGCACAGGGCACAGGCCTCTGTGGTTCTTTTGGCATAAGGGAACTCTCACTAGGGAAGGGTGGGCCAACTCTGCAAGCTGAGGGGGGTCTGCACAGCCCCCATGCACATGTCCCCATCCTGTGCTTGTGGGCCATGTTCTCCCAACCAGGGCAATAACCTTAGCACTACAGACCTGCCTCTACTGGGCATCTATATGTCCCTGACGTTCTGTGACTATCAGATCCCTCAGTCCACTGCTCAGCTCAGAAGACAAAGGCCTCTTTGGAGGCTACTAACGAGAGCCCTGTGGCTGCCACACCAAGCCTGTAAGGACTCACTGGTCTCTGTTATCTTTCTGCCAAGTGCTGTGTGCAGCTGAGCGCCAGGGCAGGCTGCCCTCCTGCAGCTACTGTGCACCCGTCTTTCAAATACCTCTGTGGCCTGATCATTGCCTAAGTCATTTCTAGTCTGCTGGGCAGTAGGAAGAATGGGCGTCCTAAGAGGCACAGCCTCATGGGCGTCCTAAGAGGCACAGCCTCACACTCACTGGGGATCCATTCCTGGAACATTCTGCATCTAGAGAAAGCGTCAAAGTAGCTATCGAATCGGAATTGGAAGAGGATTTTGAGCCAGTTGTTTAGCCCCTGTCTGCCTTGCTTTCCTCATCTTAAACCCCTCTGATGACGCTAATGTGTGGCAGGGACCCAGCACAGGCAGGGATGTGGGTGGGCTTTGGTCTGGACCCCTCCTTCCCCATCCTCCGTCATAATGCATTTGCTATGATCCTCTCTTCCTGACTTTCCAGCACCTTCCTTCTTCACATCAGCTGAAACCCTTCCCAGGCCTTATTGGCTCCCACTCCATCTGTACCCTCCTTGTGAGGAAGTGCAGTCCCCAGACAAAGGACAAGTCCTCAGAATCTCCAAGAGCAGAGACAGCCGCCCTCAGCTCCAGGCCTACCTGGTAAGTGGACCATGGGAGCTCACACCTACACTGGGAAGACTCCCGCTTCTCTGCAAATTGCATCACTGGCTGGAAATGTGCAGCAAACAGGAAGGGAGTTGATGGCAGATTTGGGCCCCAAATAGTGGTTGTCCAAAATTTTTAGCAGCTGAACTATTTTTCCAAATGAAATCTTACCAAGACCTCCAACATGTAACACAGATAACAGGGGGGACTTGCCAAGGTTGGCAAACGTGTGGGGAGCCTGGCTTTGTCTGCTTAGCCTGCCCCCCACCCCTGCCCCACCTGAGACAGCCTCCCCTGGGAGAGGCTCCGAGCCTTGGTCTAGAGCCCTGGTCCTTTGTCCAACATAAAATTTGTGACATAGCACGAGGCCATTGTGTGGCCTTATGCAGGTCGCTTTGGCTCCCTGAGTCTCAGTTCCTTTCTCAGTTGACATTTGGGCATCAGACAGTGTGTGGCTAACAGGTCAGGATCAGAGGGGAGCTGGGAGGGCTCTGAGGAAGGGCACAACAACCAGGGGGACATCTGCCAGATGCTCAGGCCTCCTGTGTAGGAACCCTGAGGGTTCATACTGTTAACTGAGCTTGAAAGTACAGGCATTGGGGAAGGGAGTTGAGCACAGGCAGAGGAGACTGGCTCCAAGGCCTGCCTGGACATTTGAGAGACTAACAGAAGTCCCACCAGCCTTGAGTCCCGAGAGATGAGGAAAGGAGAGTGGTCCCTACAGAGGCCGCCACATGAACCAGGGTCTTCATGAAGGACTGTTCCTGGTCAGAGCTGCCTCTTCCAGAAGCTGCTCAGGCTACAAATGTAGGGAATGTAATAGAGGGCAAGAGGCAAGAGTTGGGGCAAAGGAGTGAATGGGCAATTCACAGGCTGGGAAGACACAACAGCCCCAGCCACAGAGAAAAAACACCAGTGTCCCTCATGAACAGGAGCATGCAAATGAACCACAGGGACATGCAATCCACACTCGTCACCTTAGCAACAGCAGAAAAGCTGCCAATATCTTTTTGGCAAGAATGTGGAAAGCAAGCTCTCAAACCGTGAGCAGAATCGAATAAAGCTGAGGACATGTCTACTTAGCAACTCTGGTCCCAGGGAGGAGTCCCATGGAAACTCATACACAAGCGGAAGGAGATGAGAGAAAGAATGTTGATGTTGCTCGAGGCATGGTTGTAATGCAAAAAAGGGAAAGAACCTAAGTTTCCACCAATAGGGGACGAGATGTGTGAATTGGGGCAAATTCACACCGTGAACTCTATGGGGCAATTCAAATAAACCAGAGCACCTGCACTAACAGAGCTGGCTCTCAATCCATGACATGTGTATTAGTAGAAAAAGCAAGGCATAAGCAGGATAGATGGCATTGGATACTATTTAATGCAAAGTCTGTGTACTTTCAGACTTGCATGTGGTGAAGACAGACCATAGACTGGAGGATGCAGAGCAGCTTGAGAGCCAGGAGATGCCTGAGAAGGAATGGGTGATAGGACCAGGAAAGTCAGAAAGGGGCTTTTATCAACATTTATAATATTCTTGTTCCTTTAAACATTCAGTACATCGAATGCTAATTTTAGCATTTATAAAGTTTGAGTAGTAGATGCATAGGCATCTTATTAAGAAAGTCTGGGAGGCAAAAAGACAATTCGTGTAACCCATGAGTACTCTCTGTGGAGCCAATTCAATGGGCAGGTAGGGACAGTATGTTCCAGACATTGGACATGATTAAGGGGAGAGTCCCAGGAGGATCAAGGGTACCACCAGCTCCTGGGGGCAGCCAGGTGGATGGCAAAGCAGTGGGTCAAGACAGGGAAGATGGAGAGAGCAGCAAGCATGAGGGATGCACCAGGTCACAGTGGACCATGTGCCAGGGTGTCGGATGGAGCTGGAAGACAGAAATGACCTCTCAGTGATGGTTCAGAAACAGAGGACAATGGCCAAGGGGCCAGACTGAGACAAGACCAGCCTGCCTGACACTCTCGGCCAAGCAGAGCAGGCAGAAAAGGGAGGATTGGAAATATGAGAATCTCAGAACAGCCCAGTTTCAAAAAGCAAACAGAGGAAAATGTCCACAACAAATAAAACAGACAAAAGATTGCTGTTTCTAGTGGGTATAGTATTCTTACAATGACTACACTGAGATATTGATGACCAAATAGGTAAAATAATTGAGAGTAGATGCTTCACCAAAGAGGAAATAAATATGTTAACAAATATATAGAAAATGTAATCAGAGACATGTTACATATGCCAAAAAATGGTTAATCAAAGAAATGGAGTCGAATCTTATCTCCTATCAAATTGCTGGCATGGTGCTGATGACTGGTTAGGGGGTTGCTTTACTCCTGACAAAGGAGTATAACATGTATTACTGGTGACAATATAAATTCAGACACCTTTTTGGAAGGCAGTTTAGCAATAGGCATCAGAGCCTTTAAAATATCAGTTACTTTGCTTGCATCTAATAATTTCTTTTTGGATAAATTCTGGAAGAGGGAAAAAGCTTTATGCCAAAGATATTTTTATTTATGATGGCAAAAAGAGAGAAATAAATGATGTGCAATAAGGTAAGGAAATTTCAGTCTCTCCACTGGGAAGAATATAGTCCCAACAGATCATCTTTTTTTTTTTTTTTTTTTGAGACAGAGCCTCAAGCTGTCCCCCTGGGTAGAGTGCCGTGGCATTACAGCTCACAGCAACCTCCAACTCCTGGGCTCAAGCGAGTCTCCTGCCTCCGCCTCCCAAGTAGCTGGGAC